>QEOT01003361.1:94086-144727 GCA_003123785.1 Pterocarya stenoptera | reverse complement strand
TATATATAAATATGTATATATATATTTATATAAGTAAAAGCTCACATTTAAAATATTAAGCCTAACACAACTTCAAATAAAATGATGTGATAATATCCATAGTTAACATAGACTTAAATATAATTATACATAAAATACTCTTTCAAGTTCAAGATACTGATTTAGAAAGGATATATATGTAATCTCATCAATATATGCATTTACTAAAACTAAAACCTAGCAACAACTTAATATGAGAGTAGCCGACACTCGCAGGGAAAATAAAAGGAAAACTAAAAGCAACCAAAGCTTATGCGCAGAAGAGGGTCGAGCAACAACTCACTGTGAGAGGGAGAAGCTTCTGCGATGGACTCGCCGAGAGAGGGAGCTGCAGGCTACGGTGGCTCTGGGTGGCTTCTCTGTGGTGATGCGACGCCGAGAGAGGGAGCGAGAGTTCTTGAAGCCGAAACAACCGAGAGAGAGAAAAGATGGTTGGCAGCAGTAGTGGGCTACGGTGTTCCTATTGCGCTTGAATCGTGGCAACCGTAGGAGGTTTGGGTGGTTGTTTTCTGTGGAGTTGGATGGCTGAGGAGGCATACGGGTTTGCCATGCAAGGAATAACCGGTGCTCTGTTTTTGTTTATGAAAACAAAGGATGTTTTCAGGACGTGCATGGGTGGCTTGGGTAGAAATGGTTGGCCGTGAAGGTGCTCGTCCGCGATGCAAGATGCCACAGGGTTGTGTATGTGTGATACGTATTGGAGGGCCTTCACGGTCATGCATGGTCTGGCAGTGGAGTCGCTGCAGTGTTTCCAGCATGCTCGGTGACCTGGTCGTGGCTTGCAGGGGAAAGGCGTTCCCTGAGGTGGTTGACGATGGGCTGAGCAGAACACACGGGGCCTCTTTAGTTGTTGACAGTGGAGAGACGCGGCTGGCCGTTGGCAACAGCAAATTCCTGGGCTGACCGTAGTTGCTTCGGCGTGGTGGAGACTCACTCAGGTGGTGATCGATGTTTTCCAAGGCATGGTGTGTTCTGTATTTTCTGTGTAACACTGGTGTGGGTTTGTTGATGGAAACCATGGGGCTGCAGCGGCAACCCTAGCTCTAGGTTGCATATAAATACGTCTATCATGTGAAACGTGAGTGATCTGTGAAGTTAACGTGTAAATATGTGATAAAACAGAACCCTAAAACTAAGGAGAAGAGAGGCGTACGTACGTGCATGTGAAAATATGTGGAGACGTGTGGGGTGGAAATACCAATCATAAACTAAGTTGGTATGGTTTAGGAATCTTAGATAGAATGATAATAATAATAGTAAAACTTATCTTATAGTCTAAACTTAGGATCGGGTTGTTACATTAACTTCTACATATTTCGTCACTACAAGTTTTCATTAAGATATTCTCTTTCCTTCACCAACACCAAAACTAACTTGAGTAACAGACCCCGAGCTCTCCATTCACAATCTCTGCAAGATCATTCTCTGAGCTCCCAAGCATGGAACTGCCAAGGCCGCGAAACATGATATCAACAGAGCCTGTGATTAATATTTATTTCTGTTTTTATGATTATCCTTTAAAATATAAAATGTAATATAATGTTATAGGTGCTCAGTTTTTCAACATCCAAGTGTTTCAAAAACAAAAGTAAAGATCACGTCCTGGGTATCTGAAAGTATGCATTATCGAGAAACGGTGGGAAAATAGTAGAATTTGATTGATGATTGTGTTTGAATCTCCAAAGGGGGAGCTGAGAAAAAAAAATCTGAACTGAGATTCTATTAATTATTTACTCTGCTGAAGAGTTGATCATAACAACAGAATAAAATTTAAAATGAAAAATCAATACGTAAATAATTAAGNAAATAAAAAATAAAAATAAAACCCCACACGTCAGGTGTGGGGTGTGGATCAGCTGCTGATCCATAGAAAAACTCTTATGATCAATATCGCTTTTCATATATTGATATTATTTTTCGAGAAATGCTAGATTGTTCTCGAATTTGCCCCTCAAAATTCAAATTGAGGTTAGTGCATTTTGGATTTTTTTTTTAAATGTAAAAAAAAAAAAAATACTACTAATAAGTTCAACTTCACCCTTATTGCTTACCAACAAAAGAAAGAAAAATGCAAACTATATAATCTGACGTCGATTGTCAATATTATACACTAATAATCTGAAGCTACTTCCAATATTACCAATAATTTGAAGCTGCTTCCAATATTATACACTATCATCTATGATCCAGCCCCTTCATTCATCAACCATCTACTTCTTCAACCACAATTTCAACTCTGATGGATATGGAATCACTTATCTCACAAACGAAAGCTCTATCATGGAGTGATTTGAATCTTCAACCTGCCCCAGAAATAGCAAAGGTCAACTCAGACAAAATCTTGATAGGAAGGTTAGTTGCTGATAAACCTCTGACCAAATATGCAATTCACTCTAGTATTAAGGCCTCATGGAACTTCATCAAAAAAATTCTTATTGAAGATATGGATATGACCAAATTTATCTTAACATTTAGATCCATTCGGGATAAGTTTAGAGTCCTTAATCAAGCCCCTTGGAATTTTAAAGGACATTTACTTATTCTAAAACCTTGGCGCCCGGGTGCAACACACCATGAAATTAGTTTAAATCATGCTATCTTTAATGTGCAAATTCATGGTTTACCTTTGGATCATATAACTCTCGATAATGCCATTGAAATTGGGAAAGCTATTGGAACATTGATCGAAGTGGAAGAGGACCCTCTTTAAGAACTAGCCTTTAGAAAATTTATTCGGATTAAAGTGGAACTAGACATTACAAAATCGTTTCTGCAAAGGTTCACGATGCCAAGAATTGGGAAACATGAAGTATGGGTTGCCTTTAAATGTGAAAAATTATGTGACTTCTGTTATGCATGTGGCAGACTTGGTCATTCTCAAATCTTCTGTGGATTTCTAAGTTCACCCCCATCAGGGCTTTCATACGGGCCTTGGATCAGAGCTGAGTTTAATAATGTTCCAGACATTGTTCAGGTTTTTCACCAAATAGAAAGTAGGGACCATGAAGCAACTGAACACATGGAAAATTTTACCTCTTCGACAACATCCACAGACTGCTTTGATAAAGGAAAGCAAGCAAATTTTCCAAAAAAAAAAAAATGAAATTAGTCTGGAGGGGCAAAATACACTTACTAGTGAAAATCTAGATGAATTTCGGAAGAGACCAACGCTGAATGAATTGAGGTAATTTCTTCATTCTCCATCAAGCTCCCATAAACCGGATGAATTTTAGAAGAGATTAGCGCCAGTCGCCCCTCAAGCACTGTTCAGCTACAGTGATTAAACTCCATTAATATTCTCACCAACAAACGTAAATGTTTATACTGTTGAGCCGCCCGCAGAAACCTGCTACTTTAATTTGAGTATCAGCAAAATATCCTTCTTGTCTTCAACTGTTGAAGCGCTGGCAGCAAAAGAATTCAATTCTCAGACGCAAGAATCTCAAAAATTTATTTCATCTCTTGACTTGGAGAAGCAGCAGTCACTTTGGAATAGTCAATGGAAGCATATTTCTTCTACCATGAAATGTTTTAAATCCCAACAGAAATCAGATGGGACTAGACTTGAAATCGGGATATGTCTCAATCAGGCGCAGTTGATAGGAAAAACACAAGTTGAAACTAGGCATTTGTTCATGGCCCTCATGATGCCTTCCCTAATAAGGCTGCTATTTTATCTTCTTCTAAGGCTGCCCAAAGACACGACTAGCCCATTAAGCCAACAGCTACTTACAGTCCATTAATATACAAGGCGTGCAACCACTCAGCAAATCAAGATCCAAGCAATCCTTCTTAGATTTTGGCTTTAAGTTCGGCGTTTGGAATTAGTGAGGAACAATCTCAATCTTAGATGGATTTTCAGTTTGTTGAAGAATTAAATCCTCAGTGTGAAATGAACTCTCCGCATATGGATATGGCAACAAAAGTTAATCCTAGAGAGATTACGCAAGTTCAACCTTCTGCAGTAATTTTTCCCTCTAAAAGAAACTAGACTACTGAACATCCTGAAACTCCCAAAAGGAAATATCAGCGTCTCATTAAAGTTGAGAAAAAAGATTAAATTGAGTGTCAAGCAGATGATTCTTCAATGGCCCTTGCTCTATTGGAAATGAAATCAGGTTCTTCAGGCAAGGAAAAAAAAAACTAAAAGGGAAAGCTAAACAAAATCCTTACAGCCGACCCCCCTCTCATTCCCAAGAAAAATCTAAATTAGTTAGTGAGGCAAGTTTCGAAATGTCTCCACAAGCCAAATGAAGATAATGGCTTAGAATTGTAGGGCATTAACCCGCCCCAAAGCAATAAAAAATTTAAGGGCTAATATTAGAAAATATAATACCGATTTTTTTTTTTTTGGTCAGAAACCTTGGTGTCGAATGATCGCACCATTTCTATTGTAAATAGTTTAGGTGTCCATCTTTTTGTTTACAGTCCTGCTGTATATAAAAAAGGGGGCATTCTACTTTTATGACGTCCGAGTGTAGAAATCGAACCTGTTCATATTAATTGTAATGTAATCTCAGTTTCAATCTACTTTGATCCCTCGCACCAACCTTGGTTACTTACTTATATATATGCACCAGCCCAATGGAACAACAAAGTTAATTTTTGGAGCCATTTAGATACTTTATATCATGCTTTTCCGGGGCCTTGGGTATGTATAGGGGACTTCAATGATCTCATTAATCACTCTGAAAAATATGGTGGGAGGTCGGTTTCTTCTAATTCGAACAAGGGTCTCAAAACGCTCATGGATAGAAATAGACTGATTAATATTGGTTATATGGGCCAAAGTTCACATAGACTAATAACAGATAGGGTAATGCACTTATAAGAGAGATTGGATCGTACTATTGCAAATCAAGAATGACGGCTACTTTTTTCAAATGCAACACTACAACATTTAGCATAATCAGCATCGGACTATCATCCTATCTTGTTGCATACTACGGCTAGCATTCACCAAGCCCCCTCTTTCAAGTTTTAAGAGTTTTGGACTCGCAAGCTATTGAGCTACCAAATAATAAGTGAAGCATGTAGCAAACCTCATTTGGGCAATCCGTCTTATATCTTGTGTAAAAAAATTAAGTCCACCAAAGAAGCACTCAAACTTTGGAACAAAAGTCATTTTGGGCAGATCAACCACAATATACTTCAGATTGAAAGTGAACTTCTTGAGGCACAAGACAATCTTATGACTCCAACTAACCAGGAAAAAGAAAGATTTTTGCAACACAGACTTCGCAAGCAAAGAGAATATGAAGAAATCTTATGGAGGCAAAAATCTAGACTTACTTGGCTAACTTCAATGGATCTCAACACCAAATTTTATCACTTGACAACAACTATCCGAAAAAGAAGGAATGTCATTGAGTCAATCAAATTGGAACCAAGTATTTGGTCTATAGACCCTTTTGAGATAAAATCTGCTTTTATTAATCATTTCAATTCTATATATTTCTCTTCAAATCTGATCGTTCCGGAACTGTTGGATAATCTCTTTGATAAGCAAATCTCAAATATAGAGAATGAATCTCTAATTGTTATACCAGAAGAAAAGGAATTTTTAGAAACTCTAAAATAAATTCCCAGTAATAAAGCTCCAAGGCCTGATGGAATGATGACTTTTTTTCACAAACACTACTGGAATATTGTTAAGAAAGAAATCATACTAGCTATGCATAATTTCTTTTCCATTGGACATCTTCTAAAGGAGATCAATCATACCAATATTGCTCTTATCCCAAAGACGTTTAGTCCAAATAGTCCAAGCCAATATCGTTCCATTAGCCTCACAAATGTCAACTACAAGATTATAACCAAAATATGGCCAATCATCTCAAATGTCTGCTCCCTAATATTATCTCTCCTCTCCAAACAACCTTTCCTAGGTAGAAACATAAAAGAAAATATCATTATAGCTCATGAGCTATTTTATCATCTCAAAATGAAAAGCAGGAAAAAAATGTTTAATGGCAATTAAGCTAGACATGGAAAAGGCTTTCGACCAGATAGAATGAGAATTTCTTTTTGTAGTGATGAAGAATCTAGGTTTCAATAAAAAATGGATTAATTTGATAAAGGAGTGCATAACAACAGTGTCATTTTCCATACACATCAATGGTTCACCAAGAGGTTTCTTCAAATCTCAGCGAGGTATCAGGCAAGGTGATCTTATTTCACCATTTCTCTTTATATTGGTCACGGAAGCACTATTAAGAATCTTATTAAAGGCTGAAACTCAATAGAAACTGGAAGGAGTACAAATCAGTAGAAATAGTTCAATAGTGTCACATTTACCTTTTTCTGATGACACTATTATCTTTTCAAAGGCAACAGAAAAAAATGCACAAAGTATTTCAGAGTGTCTTGCAAAATATCAAAATTGTATTGAACAAAGGATAAATCTGAGCAAATCTTCAATGTTTATTTCAAGGAATACAAGTCAAACAGCAAAAACTTCTATTTCCCGGTAGCTACCTTATAAAACAACATCAGCTAGAATGAAATATATAGGCTTGCCAACCTCGTTCAACAGAAGGAAAGAAGAAAACTATAGTGATATGCTGACCAAAGTGGGGAAAAAATTGAAAAGTTGAAAATCAAAGCTATTGGCCTAGGCAGGCAGAACTATGCTAATTAAATCTGTAGTAAGCTCTATTCCAACATATCATATGAGCTCATTTCAATTGCCAAAATCAGTCTGCAGGTCACTGGACATCTTTCAAAAACTTTTAGTGGAGATTCTCAAAAGACAAAATTCATAATATGACATTAAAGTCTTGGAAGTCTATCTACTTACCAAAAAAAAAAGGTGGTTTGGATATCAGATTAATGGAGAAGATAAATCAATCAATGTTAGCAAAAATAGGATGGGAATTAGGTGGATCTAGAAATGGTTTGTGCACTCAATTCTAATTGCCAAATACCTAAAGAATACTACTTTTTGAGAAGCAAAATAGAAGACAACTGATTCATGCATGGTGGAAGGGAATACTCAAAACAAAGGACTTGCTCAACAAAGGTCGTTGCTTCCAAATTCAAAGTGGAGAACTAGTAAACATCTGGTCAGATCCATGGGTTCCTTCACTGAATAACTTCAAACCACAACAAATATAAGGTATGGCCCTAGATTACCCCACTCTTACTGTTTCAGATCTTATTATCAGAAATCCTAGGGGTTGGGATATTCCAAAAATGCAAAACCTCTTTGATCTAGTAAGTATATCAAAAATACAAAAAATACCCCTCTCAGCCAGACCATCTGAACAAGACAAAGTTGTTTGAGCACTAAACCACAATGGAAAATACTATGTTAAAACTACTTATCAGGTAACATTAAGCAGTCAAGTTTCTGATCAACATGACTACTCAATATCAATTTTCAAGCCAATGTGGAGTCTTAAAATTCATGATCGACATAAATTACTAATCTGGAAACTACTTTGAAATATTCTTCCTACTAAATCACGAATTGATGATTTCATTCCGCATCAAGAATCAGGAGAATGTCCACTCTGCAACCAAGAAAAAGAGACCTTAAAGCATATTTTTATAGAATGTCCCATCATTAGAATTTTGTGGCAACAGAGCAGTTGGCCCCTCAATCTTGCAAGCTTGCTTATTGATTCTATAGCAGATTAGATCAGAATGATCATCTACCTTGAAAAAGAGTTGGGACTCGGAGTAGATGAGAAGCACCATTTCCAGCTATTTGTGATTATAATGCTAGATTTTATTTAGAGAAAAAGAAATGACATCGTCCACAATCATACCTCTTGGTCAATGGAAGAGGTAAATATCCAGTTGAAACACATCTACGAAGATTATAAATAAGCTTGGAAAGGAAAACAGACTCAGCACAGTAAATAAAAAGAATGGAAATCTCCTCCTCCAAATTATCTAAGCTTCTCTTTTGATACAGCAGTACGAGACCGATTTTTAGTAGTCTCAGTAATTCAAAGAAACCAAAGTGAAGATATTCTGGGGATAACAACGGAAAAATTACTAACAACTATCTCTCTAGTGGCAGAAGCATTGGCAGCCCTACTAGCATCCAACATAACTTCTGCTCAGAATCTAGCAATTATAGAAGGGGATGCTTAATCGGTTTTCACATCTATCAAAAATCCAAACTCCATTCATTTATGGAACATCTCAACCATCATTGGGGACATTCTTTTTAACTCCCAACATCATCAAGACTGAAAATTTACTAAAATTCATCGATCTCAAAATCGATGTGCATATTCAGTGGCTCAATGGGCAGCTACCAATCATTTTTTTGGAAGCCTACCCTTAAAGAATATTCCTATTTGCTTTATGTATATTGATAATGGAAATAATCCACCTTGAACTTTTGTACTTTCTTTATATATATATAATGTTTGATTACAAAAAAAGAAAAAAAAAAAGATAAAGAATAATGAGAAGCTACTTGCGAGTCAAGAACACGTCTTTTATATAGCTTATTTGATCTAGTCGGTTTGGATTCAGAGATGAATTGAGATAGTTTTGGATGAGTTGAATAAAATATTGTTAGAATATTATTTTTAATATTAGTATTATTTTGATATTTGAAAAAGTTAAATTATTTATTATATTTTGTATAGAAATTTAAAAAAATTGTAATAATGAATTGAGATGAGTTTCGAATCCAAAAAAGAGTTAATTTACGAGAATTTTCAATCTTTCTTACTTATAAATATAATTTTTTTAATAAGTAATAAACAAACAGGCAAAAAAAGAAAAAACCCTTATAGATGCGTTAGGCTAGGTTTAGATATCAAAATTTTCTCAATCCATCACTAGTAGTCTAGTATGCTGCCTAAGTTTATTCTCTTACTTTGACCACTCATGTATTTAGTTTTTTATTTATTTATTTTTACTTAATAATTAAAGAAATAGCTTTTAGTGTATTATTATATTTTTTTGTTAAAAATATTAAAAAATATTAAAAATATATAAAATATATATAAATTTATGCTAGGCGTAATGCCAACCATCATTGCTGGTTGAGCATGACTCCTACTAGAAAATGTTCCCAAATTTAAAGCATTTGTACGTGGTAACCGTGTATTGGTGAATCGTGATATTCAAGTAAAAGTTATGGCTTAATAACTTACAAAATGAAACTTTCACATGATTTAATATGGTATATCATATTATATAAATAAAAATTATACATGTTCAGTCAATTTTATATACTTTTTTGTGTATTTCATTAATGTGATTAATTTTATCATTTTTTTAATATAAAATAATTATTTTGATCAATCATATCAGTTTAATGCATAAAGAGTATATAAAAGTAACTATATGTAATGTAGCTCTATATAAAATATGAAAAACTCTAAAGAAAGTCGTTTTTGCACACCCCTTGGGCACGAGAACGATTTGGCAGGTCACGATAACAAATGAAACGACGCATTGTGGAAAGCTGCACCTTAAAAAACATTGCATTTTGTGACTACTAAACCAAAACAAGATCCTCCTCCCTTCATTCCCTTCCCTTCTCTTCTCTTCTCTTCTCCTACAAGTGTGAACCATAGCCAAAGCCATTGCTGTGACCATTGCTTATTTAACATTCCATTGAACAAAAAATAGAGGTAAACTCAGCCAAAAATAGGAAGAATAGTTGAAAAAGACTTCAACTTTCCACTGATCAAAACGAGAAAGTTCTGACTGGGCCAAAATTGTTGGGGGAAAACCATGGAATTTTGGAGAAAAAAATAACAAGAATCACAAACCCAAAATCGTTGGGGGAAAACTTATTTGCTGTAATCAGTAATCTATGGAGTATTGACTGTGCCACAAGTTCACAAACATGGATTGAAATAAGAGATGGAAATTGGAAATTGCAAAGAATGGAAGAAAGGAAAGTTTCTCAATAATTTCTTTGTCTTTCAATTTCATGGATTATGCAGACCCACTTATAGTTACCTCTGCCCAAACAACAAAAATAGAAATATTTGGTTCACAAATGAAGATGCAGTAAAATTAAACTTGACATGGTATTAAATAATAAAAAAAAACTGTTTGATCTGTGTTAGGATTCTAGAAGCATCAGTTTCGGCTTGAGTCTTATATTTAGTGGGTTTGTGTCCGTGGGATCATGTATTATATTAGTTGGGTTGTGTTTTGAAGTTGTGTTAGTGGGTCAAATTGTGATTGAACGTGGGTTGTTGCCTTGGGGCTAATGTCATTGTGTCGGCAGTGGATCATTCATGTAATTGTCTATTTAAATTCTTTAAGCGTACTAAAATGAAATCATCAGTTTGCATCCAATATTTTAGTATTGTTGGAGGCCTTAGGCACCTCAAATTGCCTACGATTGATTAATTCTTTATTATACACATTTCATACCACATCAGTACATAAAAATCTGAGTCCAGGCAGAGGAGATTTGGGGGTAGTCTGTCGAGTTTTTGTTGAGTGTGAAAATGGTAGAGATCTATCGAGTCCATAGTCTTCGTGTTTTCAATTTTGTTTTTTAATAGAATAACTGCTGACGTCAGCGGTGTGCGCAAAGGGAACCTGAGATTGACTAAGCGTAGCAAAATTGATAAAATATATTTTGGGTTTCGTTTGTTTTCATAATTGGATGAGATGAAATTATATAAGTTAAGATAAAAGTTGAAAACTGAATAAAATATTATTAGAATATATTTTTTTAATATTATTTTTATTTAGAAATTTAAAAAAGTTGATTTGTTTGTTTTATTTTTTGTGAGAATTTGATAAAGTTACAATGATGAGATGTGAATGGTTGTGAAAATAAACGAAACTGTGTAAAGTAGATTCGGGCGTGTTTGGATAATGGAATGTGATGGAATTTCTGTAAATAGTAATAAAATGATTTGTGAATAATAGTGAAATACTTTAAGTTAAGATATTTTATTGAGTTTTAGAAAATAAGAGAGAAAATGTTGAATAAATATATTATGACGTTAAAAAATTGTTTGAATATATATTTTTTAATATTATTTTTATTTTAAAATTTGAAAAAATTGTATTAATTTTTATATTTTGTTTAGAAATTTAAAAAAATTGTAATAATTAGATAATTATTAAATGAAAAAACTTAATATTTAAAATTAAAAAATATTTTATATTTAAATGATGTTTGAAAAATAAATTATAAAAAATTTTGATATGAGATGATATATCCTCAACTCTCCCACTTCCCAAACATGGCAGTAACTGACCAGTCACACAAAAAACATTACGATCGTATGTTAAGGACCTTTAGGTTACATCATAATTCTATTTTTCAACACAAGTACAAACATTGTTTGGTAAATAAGATATGGAAAATGATATACACATGATATATTTTACATTATTTTACATAATTATATTTTAAAAGATAGATATTTTTATAAAATAATTTATAAAAAATAACACCATATTATAAAAATGTATTTATTTTAAAATGATATTTACTTGCGAAAGTACGATGCGTATTATTCCTGAGATAAATCCAACACTAGAAAAGAAAAAATCCAGCATCTGGATGGATATGGCTTGAACTGTTTTTACTTCCGTTGTTTTGCTCTCTTTGCGTATGCTTTCAGGCTGGTTGGCTACTGCCTTGACCTTGCGGCACCTTCGATAAATAAATCCAAAAAAAACCCACAAAACCTTGAAACTTAATTCCAGTGTATCCCTTCGGCTACCAATCATGGTGTTGCATTTGGTACCATTAGCCAAGCTTAATCTCCTGTCCGCCTCCCGGAATCCGTGCCCCTCCGTAACCAGCTTGTTATGGCCTTTTCTGCTCAGACTGTCCTTCGGTTTGAGACTGGTTCGTGGAACTTACCCAGACGCCGTCTATGCAGCAAGGTTCTTCTTTTTCCGACTGGGTCGGATTGCCTTGAATACTGAGCCTGAGCCGGCCTTGGCCAACAACTCTAGACTGGAACGAGCTCTGCGGTTGGTCGTGTCCCAGAGGGTGGCCTATGCTACACGATCACAGACTCCGCAATCAGATGCGGATGACTTCCATACCCTATCCATGATCGCACTCTGAGTTTGGTCGAGTACTTCTCCAGGTCGGGTGTGGATTTCTTCAATAACCACGAATTTCCGTGCTACTTTCTCTCCTTCTTTCTTGTTTTTGTATTTGTTTTCTGGGTAGTGATTTGGTTACAGTAGTACTGGAGCTTGTAGTTCAACAAGATCGAACAGACCAGCCTTCGTTCTACTAGGTTTCTTCTGGTGTTCTTGATTCTCTTCTTCCCTTTTGGTTGGCTGGTACTCATGTTGATCTTATTTCTTTTTAAGGTCGTATCAAAATTTTTATTTCATTGTCTGGACACAATACGTATGGAAATTACACATTGAGCTATCCTAAGAAAATACAAATCTGCAAAGAAAAGATGCTTCTTCCCAAGTAGCTTCACACTGACTAAAAGAAGTGATCACTAGTTTTCATCAATTTATCAATAGAAGTATTAGATTTACAAAATATATTGTAAAATTAACCTCAGAATTTGAAAATGATTTAATATTTTATTTTGGATTGTAATTATTTTTTCTTATAAAATAAATTTGGTGTATCCTATCAAATTATGTTAAGTTATGAGTTTATTTTTGTAAAATTTGATCATTCTCCCTCCAAGATCTTGGTGGTAAAATCCTTGGTCTTGATGTTATGTTTCTTCTAAATTCTAAGATCCCAATGCTCTTGGATGAAGACAATCTCTAAAAAAAAAAAAAGCTGACTATTCTCGTTATAAAATTTCATTGATCACTTCATATTTTCCGAGAGCGTCAAGTCATTTTCCAGCTATAATGGCGTTAAGTAGGAGACACAGACAAGCAAACCAAACAGAAATATATGTACAAAACAATTAAAGAAACAAAAGAATGAGACCACAAATAGCTGATAATTTTGACACTGATTATTTAATTATTTTGACAACTTGTTTTTTAAATGGCCTAGAGAATATTTTATTTAATTTCGTTAAAACATTATTCTTCTTAGTCCCAATAATAAATGAGATTTTGGGGAATGCAGTACCTCTTTATGAGCCAATTTCTCATTGGAAGATAGGTGGTGCCGTACGAGATGGAGGTTAAAGGACCACATCATCAAAACCTAACATATATTCAACCATACATTTGTGAGAAAATGCACTTACACCTGCCAGCCTACCATTCAAAAGGGTCATACCTGTGGCATCAATTCCGGACGTAACAATCTCTTAGGGATTTGCTCTAATGATAAAGTCTTGGTTTTGAAGGTATTTCTTCTTTCAAATTTTTTTGGGGGAAGGATTATCAGATTAGAGAATTTTTCTTTTAAATTATCTAAAATGCACTTGCAAAAATCTCTTTATCGAGAACCTGTATATCTCTAAAAAGCTTTTTATCAAGAAGCTCTACATCCCTAAAATTAGTTGGAATTTTGTTGCCGACAAAAAAAAAAAAAAAAAAACTCTCTGACTATTTCCCTTTCATTCAATTGTTGTAAGTGGCCTTAACCTAGTTTACTTGCGGGTAGCTCATGTAACATCGGAGCAAAATAATAATAATTTGTCTGTAGCTAGACGTTTTTGTCAAAATAAATGGGTTTCTTTAAAGAAAGAGTGATGGTGGGAGAGACTCGAATTCCACATGGGCCAATTTGAATTATTTTATAGTGCCTCGCGTTGCTACCAGAAAAGACAAGACATCTCGGAAGAAAATGTGCAACGATATGGACTGTAGCTGATGCGGTTTTCCATCAAGCTCTGTCCCGAATTACCCGGTTTGGATAGAGAGATCTCAACTCCTCTTGTATGGAAAATTGATTTAATCCAAACAGCTCATCAAAATAGATTTTGAGATGATTTTACTACTTTTCAAATACGACAAAATCAATTGAGTGTTACTTTTTAGCTTTTCAGAAGGGGCATTTTTTTTTTTAAATTTTTTCACGGGAGTAATGAGACTCAGCTCTGACCCTCACGCACCCTTCATCTCGAAGCAGAGCTCGATACTGTGGGCAGACCCACCTTGTGCCATGATCGATCTGAAAATCACCATTTCCCCCACCTGAACAGCATGGGCGAGGGGCTTCTCCACTTCCCAACGCCGTGACATCCATAACATTGCGCGACTGTTCATAATTTTTTTAATAAAAAAAAATCAATTGAACTGATTTTATAAACATTTCATAATTATTTAAGAATGTTGTAAATAAAATATATTTTTATTTGATATTTTTTTTTATAGAATTTGATTTTATAAAAATATTGTCATGTTATAATATTATTATGAATTATATTATATAAAAAAATTGGGTATGTAATTTAAAAAATTATTGTTAGAAATAAAACAAAATCATTAGAAATATCATACAATCATTTGTGAGACCTACATCTATCTACTCTCCAACAATTTAAATTCATCTCAACTTATAAATTTCATTACTATTCATAAACCATCTCAATTCATTTTATCTTATAACTCAATCCAAACGGGTATGAACAATCAAAATTATCATTCAAAGCGGTACAGACAGAGAAACATCCCACGCATAGATAATGCACTTTAGACCATGTTCTCCACGCAGCACTAATAAGCAAGCACATATATGTTATTTGTATTGTGGTTTTTTCTAAATCAAAATACTTTAATCACAAAAAATTTTTATAAAATTAAATTCATAAATTGACGTGGCAGTTTGATGTGGTACGTTAGATTATAAAATTACTTTTATTTTAAAATAAATTTAACATATTATATAAAATTATGTTAGTTTGTGAGTTTATTTTTATGAAATCTCTTTATGATTATAACATTGTTATTTTCAAAATATCAATGTTATTATATTTATCTGAAATAAAGTAACAAAAGGCAAAAAAATAGTACTGTTATTATAATTGGTTTGGTATTTTTCTTGTCATTTTTTAAATGGTATTATGTATGCAGAGTGCTTCTGAATCTCTGATAAATTGAAGAGTTTCCCTGAGCAAGTTTATGGGGTACACGGGGAGAAAATGCAAGTAAACCTTGATCGAATCAATTCAGGATGGAGCCTGGGCCTGAACTCACGTATATGGGCTTAGATAAAGCCCATCCCTGAAAACCCAATAATGCACTTGGAAATGGTGCGCGTCATAATTCGTTCCATAAAGGCTCAAGCCTACGTTCCCTTTTGACTTGTTTTGTTCGTTTGTCTCGCGTAAACGACAAGAGATTATCTAAACAAAGGAGAAAACGGCGAGTACCCGGGCGCCTAGTGATCAATGATTATACGACAGACAAGAGTTCCTGTTCTCCGCGGTGACTTCCAAGAACCCCGATAAAAACCCCACAAGCCCCCCATTTTCCTGTTTGGGCAAAACCCTCTGCGAAACCCTGGAACGTAGGAGTTCAAGAGAAAGAGATACGGAGAGGCATGAAGGAAGAAGACGCGGGCCCGCCCAATAGGGAACTGTACGCACTGCTTCACTTGTCACCGGAGGCCTCCGACGAAGAAATCCGGAAGGCTTATCGCCAATGGGCTCAAATCTATCACCCTGACAAGTACCAAGCCCCCCATGTGTGTTTCGCGCCATTTCTTGCCCTCTTTTATTTTCTCGCGTGAACTATTTGTCCTGGACTAGTTAATCCCTCTGTTCTCATTTTTCCTTTTATTTTGTAAAACCCTGAAAGCTTGAATCGAATATTTGCTTTAATGGGCCGGCTACTAAGATTCTGGATTTTGGAGTCATTTTGATTGCATTTTTATGGAACATATTTGTTGTGATTTTAGTGGTTCAAATGAAATGTTGGGCCTAATGGTTGATATAGTATGCATTCTTTCGGTGAAAGTTTGTGTTTGTGGCTAAGATGAATGGGGTTACACTTAAGTGTACAATTTATAAAACTTAATAGTTATTGTCTTGTTCAAGACATTATTGGTGTTCATTGTTCAAGGTTGCGGGAATGTGCTTGTGGCTAAGATGAATGGGGTTACACTTTAAGTGTACAATTTATAAAACTTAATCGTTATTGTGTTGTTCAAGATATTATTGGTGTTCATTGTTCAAGGTTGGGGGAATTGGCTGAAACTGCTGAATTTTGTGCTTATTAGTTTTGAAATTATGCTAAGAAGAAGTATAGTTAGGTTGATTTTATTGAATCTATAGAAGCCGCCAGATAGGCAGCAATCCATTGATGTTACTTTCTTGATGACTTCAACCTGGCTAGAATATGTTTCAATTAGAAATCTGATTTTACATCTGATGCTGGCTAGAGTATGGTTTCTATGATTTAATTATGAACTTATCTTATGCTCAAGGTCAATTTAGGAGGACTGTATTTGTACAATATCAGATCGATGTTGGTGCACAGTTTTTTTGTATGTCAAAAATATTATTTATCTATTGATTAAAAAAATAGCCCCAAGGGGTTGGCCCAAGTGGTGAAGGCTTTGGTCTTGGGGTATATCTCCCTTCAAGGTCCAAGGTTCAACACTTCAGGGGTGCAAACAATCTTTTGGACCACACTCNGGGAGTTTGTATGTCTGATCAGTTAGAGTTTGTGGTTTTGTTTTATTATAGTTCAAGATTTTTGACTTCCCTGAAAGCAAGCAATTGACAAAGTTTTAATTTGACACTCGTTTTCAGATGAAAGATATTGCTACAGAGAACTTTCAACGGATATGTGAAGCATATGAAATTTTATCAGATGTAACTAAAAGACAAATATATGATATCTATGGTATGGAAGGCCTGACTTCTGGTTTGGAGCTTGGTCCAAAGCTGAATAAGGTAGAAGAGCTAAAGGAAGAACTTGAAAGGTTACGACGAAGAAAAGAAGAAGAAAAGATTTTTGCACACTTCCGCCCTTCTGGGACAATTCTAGCGAAAATCTCTTTGCCACACCTTCTACATGGTGATCGTATCATGCAAGGGTAAGTTCGTTCTAAGAAGTACAATGCTCCTGATGACCCCTTTTTTTTTCACGAGCTTGAAATTTGTGCTACTATCGATCATGAGCATTCAGGCCTCTCTCTCTCTCTCTCTCTCACACACACACACACACACACAAAGAGGTTTTGTTTTTATTCTGTCTGAAAATTCCTCCTGCAATGATTATCTCTTGAGGCTTGTGATTTCATTAGCCATACTAAATCACGTTTTTTCTTGATATCTAAAAGCATTTAATCTTATGCATGTTAACTGTTAAGCTTTTCAGAAAGTTTCACTGTTTCGATTTTGGGATTTTTTCATTATATGCCTAAATGTCAGAATGGCTATGGCAAGTGAAGTGGAGTCTCAGCTATCAAAACACAATGCCATATCAATTGGTGGAAATTTGGCAGTCAATGGGAATTCTGGAGGTGGAGTTGCTACTGGTGTGTTCAGGCATCAGATATCTCCAGTTTCTTCTGTTCAATTTATGGCTTCAGCTGGTTTACGGTCACTAATTGGGGTGGAAACATCTCGGTAGGGCGTGTGCTTATGTATGCCATTTGAATTTTTCAGTAGGTTTAATGGTTTTACCACCTTTTTATTGTTTCTTTGTTCAGTCAGCTGTCTTTGCACTCAACTGCAACAATGGGCATTGTGATGTCTTTGAAAGATGGTTCATTGAATCTTTCCAATTCCTGGACCCGCCAACTGTCTGAAACGGCAACTGGAAATGTATGCTTCCTTTTTGTCTCAAATTTACTCACTTCCTTTTGCCACCCTTAACATACTATGTGACTAATATGGATTACTATTTTGAAGAGATCATATCAATGTTGGTTAGGGTATATACATATTTTTGCAATCTGTATTATCAATTATGTGGAGATTCTTGAATTTTCTTGTAATAAGGCATATTTTTTAAGGGGAAAACAGGTTTAATAAAAAGTAAGTTATCCAGCAAAAGCTTACTGATAAAAAAAAATTATCCAGCAAAATCTTGGCAATGCTATGTATATATGTGATTGACAGAGGTGATTTTTGGAGGCTGGAAAATTTAATGTTTGATTCTTGCTTTTATATTTACTTGGTTGTGGCGGCTAACATCTTTTGAATGTATTTTGTCTTTAACTTTCTCTTTCACAGATACAGCTTGCTTTAGGTCCAGAGTCATCTATTGAAGTTGGATGGAAGATGAAAGATGTGAAAAGGTCGGCAGCCGGCGGACTGAAGGTACATCTCTGTTTCTTGTTGTTTGAGCATGTTAATATTTTCTTCCCAGGAAATCTCACGATACTTCCCAAAGAATACTATACTTTGAAGACAAAAAAATGTTATATTAACAGTTTCTGTATGTAGAAATTCCATTTACAAGTTTAGAGGAGATGTACAAACTCCATCATTTTAATTTTACATTGTCCAGTTATTAAGTGTCTATTGTTCAAAAAAAAAAAAAAGCATCTCTATTGTTGTAAAATAGAGACTGCTCAATCCTTTTTCACCCTTTTTTTTC
This sequence comes from Pterocarya stenoptera, assembly GCA_003123785.1. NCBI lineage: Eukaryota > Viridiplantae > Streptophyta > Magnoliopsida > Fagales > Juglandaceae > Pterocarya > Pterocarya stenoptera. Next base: position 126,292 of record QEOT01003361.1, on the reverse strand, counting down.
AAGTACTTTATCTTTTGACTTTAATGGACGATGTGTTTGTTGACATATGATTCATGGCTAAGCTGAGCTATTCTTAACCCATTTCACAGCCATTTATATTCTGAAATTAGGAATTATTCATAGTTGGGTGGAAAGCATGCAAATTTTGTCACTTAATAGTTGTGCTGCTATTTAGACTCGCCCATGACTTCAGCCGTGCTCCAATTATTCCCCTCAGAGTACTTGTGGACTCTTGAAAAATAAGAACTTTCATGTTCTACATCCAGAGAAGACAAAATACTACGTGGATGGTGCTAATGATTTTTCTTTCTCTATATGCAGTGGAGGAGAGGGTGAGATGGATATATAATGCAACAATAAGGAAGAAAGTTTTTGGTAGAAATCATAGATAGTCATATATAGTCATAGTGTTTGTGACGAGCAATATAGTGGCCATACCTGTGACTGAAGGTGAGTGAAGCAAGTAACTTGTATGTGGAACTTTGTGACTGAATTTAAGAGGGGTGATCAGGATTGTGAGAAAATGATAGCTGGTAGAGATGGAGGTTATGGCAATAGTAGCCATGATTAATTACCCTTTGAAGGAACATGCGCTATTATTTATATTTAATATATGAACTTATTTGGAATATAATCAGTTAACATTATATGAGACTTGATGATATTTCCTTTTGAGCATGGAGTATAGTCAGGAGGGACCATTTGCACTTCCAATATCTTCTCTATGTAGACATGGACAAAAGAATCAAGTTAAAAACTGTCAACTTGTTGGCCTTAAATGTATGACACGACTGGACCCTTATATGTGGATAGGCGAGGGAGTGAATGGTCTATGTCATAAGAACATAATAATATGATTTGTAACTATACATGCTCAATATCCTCCCCCCACTTCTTTCTTTAGTTTCTCGTTCCTTCTCTTTTGTTCAAATATCTATGTGGTAATTATATCCAAACTGCCCAAATTTCTGCTGGTTTCATCTGCTACAGTTTGGTACAAGTTCATTTGAGGCATCAGCTCATTATAGCCATTGGTTTTCCTCAAAGTCCCATGGCCGTATTTCGGGAAAAGTCGGAAGGTATTTGCTTAAAATCTGTCTCGTTACTCATAATGTTAAAGTAGTGCTTGCTGTTTTATTGATAAATAATTCTCTTCTCAAATTTCTTTTGTCTTTCATTATTTAATTTTTTCCACTTTAAATATATATATATATATATATATACAGGCTCAATTTAGTGTGAGTTCCTGTGAAGCCGACAATTTTAAACAGAATATACTGTCTAATAAATATTCTTTGGGGTTTACCATACACTTCAAATGCTTTTATGACAGCCATTAATTGTAGTTATTTGTTGAGACACTAAATATTTTCTGACACTGATTTGCCTTCTCATAATTTTTATAATTTTTTAGGACTTTTTTGTATATACCTGTCTATAGTTCACAGTATATTTCAGCTAATTGAGAAGGTGTTAGCAAATGGCTTCATTTATGCCTTGATGTAATAAGCTAGTGACTAGAGACAATTGTTGTAGCTCGACTCTTGAGGTTGAAGTTGGTGGTGGAAGGAAATTATCTAATTTCAGCACCGTCCGCATGTTGTATTCAATAGGAATTCAGGTAAATCAGCTATCTAGGCAGAAAATGCATTGAGCAATTATTCATTGGTACCTATGTTTTTTTGCTTTTATGTTGTAAAAATGTGTGGTTTTAAGGAGGCCATGAGAACTATGCATGTGGTTGCTTGGATGTATAGAATAATTTCCAGAAATATCATGCAAGTAATATTGGATATTGGTCCATCATAATTTTCTCAAGTGGATGCTTATTTGTATTTCTACAAAGAATATAATATCCTAGGCCATAAGCTTTGATTCAAAACGTTGGTAGTGTCTTGGTTCATCTTTCCATTTTTGGGGCTTTGAGGCTGACTAAGGAGTTTGATCACAGAGAACCAACTGTCCATTGTTGAATTACCTACTAAATTTGGGGACTTTTTTTGTAAACCATGATGTTTTGGGCCAATGGTCTTCAGACCAAATGACTACTACTTTCCTCATAAGAAGGTTCGAGGATTAGCTAATAGGTTCGATATTGTATGGATAGTATTTAGGTGTTTTCTAGCTTGTATTTAGGTGTTTTCTTTGGTATACTTCTTGTGCACTGGGGCTATGCCTAACTTGGTAATAAAATTCTCTTATTTATTATAAATAAAATAAAATAAAATTGTATGGATAGTAACTTATAAAGAAATATTGTATAAATAGTATTATTTATTCATCACACAAAAGAAAAGAACAGAAATCTTGATGTAGGCCATTTTATTTGACTGCTGTTGGTGGGATACGTGCTATTTGTAAGTTAATTATGTTTGTCAGCTTAATGCTCTTTTTTCCTATGCTTGCAGGGTATATTTTGGAGATTTGAATTGCATCGTAGTGGCCAAAAGCTAATTATTCCCGTTAAGCATATCTTCACCCTCACTTATTTCCCTTCAAATGAACTTGCATATTTCCTCCTTTTTTGTTAGTGACGGAAGGTTTAATACATGATGCCACATGTGTTTTATAGTTTTACCTATCAAAAAGATATTTCTTCCTTTTTGCTCAAAGATTTTTTGAACTGTACTGGATTCTAGAAATGAGATAGAATAGAACTAAATACTGTTAAACCTCTGGGGTTCTAATCTTTGGTTGATGGGCTATATCTTGCAGATTTTGATCTCAACACATTTGAATCCAATGTTTGCAACTGGAGCATTTATACTTCCGACATCCGTTTACTTTTTGCTCAAGGTTATTGCATTTTGCAAACTCTATTGTTTTTCTTTTTCTTAATGTCAAATAAGTTAGAACTATTAATAGGAGTCTAACCGAAAGGATCGGCTTATTAATTATGCTTCAGGAAACCTGTGAAAGTTAATTTACACTCTTTTAAACTGGGCCCAGTTTTGAAAATTATAAGGTTTAACAGAAAGCTGAATATGCTCAGTCCCTGAACATACAATTGAGAAAAATTATTTTTGTATAAAAATAAAGATGAGTAATTTTACCACTGCATGCAGGTATTTCTTGATAAAGAGACGATAGTTTGTTTGTCCTGGATTCCTCATCTAGTTGAAAGGACTTATGGCTTACATTGTTGAACTACCTTTGATTGTCTGGTGTATGTTATAGTTTTTTTTTATGGATAAGTGAGTGGCTTTGAGGGGAGAAGGGAAGAAGAGAGGGGGGAAGGGGGCCACTTGTGTTGACCCTCAGGGTCATGTTGTTATGGAACAGATACTATTAGATGCAAATATGTTTGCGCTAGAATCCTAGATATGCAATGTGATATATCAAATCTGTATTTAGCTGACTGGAAAACCTTTTATTTATGTTGAATTATTATATATTTCTGATCCATGACCTGTAGGCATTAGTTTGCTTTGTCATTTGCAAATTTTTTTTTTGAAGAAGTGAACTTTTTATGTGCGTATCGTGGCTGAACTTTTTTTATTTTTGAAAACAAAACCTTGTCTAGCTACTCTGCTAAACAAGCAGTTTTCTATATTCAAAATTTACAGCATTTAGTTATCTATTAATATGGTTTACATGACTTTGTGAAAGGTTAGTGATGGTGACCAGTTACAACTTATTTTAGATTTATTTGTGGAGTTCTAGAGAAACCAGTTATTGTTTTATTTGTTGCGAGTAATCATACCTAGAATTTGTGAATGGGTGGGAAGAGGGAAGCTTTACATGAATAAATTGTTTAACTAACCACATCTGTTTATTTTTGTATTTATTCTGTGTCCTTTGCATGCTTGCAGAAACTCATTATAAAACCATATTACCGTAGAAGAGAGAAACAGAAGTCTTTAGAGAATATGGAAAAAACTTCTTCAAAGGTATGGGTCCCTTATGCCCCTAGTTTAGTCGTGGTTTATGAACTTGTGGCCACTCTATTATTGTGTGTCTAGATACAACTCTTTTCTATTAGTTTCCTTTCGAAAGCTCTCGTAAAAATAAAAAAAATTTATGTACATGTATACTCATGGTGCTAAAGTGGAGTCAACTACCAAATCGCCTCTTCTACCTCCTCAGAAACAACTCTCCTAACCACATGCATTCTTAATGATTGAACTGGACAACTTTTCCCTGAAAGAACTAGACTCTACAGGGAATTGGTAGCTGCATTACCTTGGCCCCTTACCCCATTTCTGGTCACCCTAGGGGCCAAAGCTAAAAAAAAGTTCATTCCCTACCTTTCATGTGGTCAAAGATATGCCAAGCCATAGACACAAGGAAATTCCTCTCTCCTTTTTGAAGTTTTAAGATGCTAGTAATATAGGATCATGGATAGATGGTAAAGGACCATTCTGTCGTGTAACCATGGAATACACGGTGGATCATTGAAAAATATAGAAAGTACAAAATAAATATTAGTGTGCACAGATTTAATTGACACATAACTCCTCCTATGCGTCATCCAATCTGTCTAGCTATAATGGTGCTGTTTTGACGCTGGGTGTAATGTGGAAAGTCTCCATAGCACTTGGTTAACAAGGCTTATGAAGGGCATAATAATAACAGAGAGGATTTTTGAAAGAAAGCGTTCTTTGTTCGTAATTAAGTAGGTTTTTGAATGTCTGCAAATGTTAAGCTTTTTGAGTTTGTATAGTGTTTTTTCACATGTTTTCACATTTGATTATAGAGGGTGTATTTCCCTTCTTTTTCTCTTTACCCTTGTTCAAAAATGTTGATGGAGTACTTGTATTTTAATCCCTGTTATGTGTAGGTTCTAGAGGCAAGGGCAGCAGCAGAGAAAGCTCAGCAATTACTACAAAATGTGGCCAATAGGAAAAGAAATAGGCAACTTGAAACTAATGGATTGGTTATTACTCGAGCATTATATGGAAACCTTACTGCTTTGGGTAGAAAAGATGAGTCAAGTGAAACACATGATGAATTAACATCACAAGTCCTGGATGTCACACTACCTCTAAATTTCCTGGTTAATGATTCTGGACAACTCAAGGTATTTGTTTCTTCTGATTTGTAATTCAATACACAAATTAATTGGTCACGTTAGAAATACTTTAAAAAGTTGGTGCACGACCTTTATTAAGGAATGTAACTTGGGACTGTCCACATGACTAACAAGCCCAATAAGCATTTTGCTATAATCCCTATAAATTACCACAGGTCACCATCAGCTCAGCAATTAAATCATATAATTGCCTTGCATAGCTACAGTAAATGTATTTATGTTTCTGAATTGGGCTAAAATAAGGTAGTAATATTGATAAAAAATTACTAGGTAACTATTAGTTACTAGTACCTAGGAATTTGTTGACCCCTTCTCCCTCTCATTAGGCGTACTCAAAAGTATACTTCCTGTGTACTGTGATAATGTCTATGCTTTTTCTTGATTATTAATAAAATTCATCTTGTAAAAAAACCTCTAATTTGTAACCTTGAAGATTAACCTTATTCTTGAAGAGTAACTAAAGTATGAATTTTGATAGCTTCTTAAAAGCTTGGGAAAGTACAATCTTCATTGTTGAACTGAGGTATTTTACACTTTGCACGCTGAACTACCAAAATTGACACATTGCACTCTCAAGCTAGCAAAAAGTTATAATGTGTAACCATTCATATCGATATTGGCAACGTGGTGAATATTGGATCAAAATCTCAATTTTTGGAAGTTAGAGGGCTCAATGTGTTAGTTTTGATGGTTGAGGGTGCAAAGTATAAAACGCCTTATAGTTCGAGGGGGAAACTTTATCTTCCTCTAAAAACTTTTTGTAGACTATTGATCAGGATTCCCTATAATTTATAGACCCAAACACCTTTTACAATTTGAAAAGAGATAGACATAGCATGTGAACTCTACTGCATTTAATCCTGGGTTTCACATTTCCCATAGGTCCACATGCTATTTCTATCTCTCCAAATTATGGGGAATCTAAATCCGTAGATTACACCAAATTTTGATGGCCTAGCAATACAGCATGCAAGTCCATTTTAACCTGGTATGCATTTGACTCTCTACTCTAGAGATTCATAGTTTTTGTATTTCTTGATTTGTCGTTACATCTGTTGGTGAAGCTTCATGAGGGTGTGAAGAAGTCGGGCATCATGGGCTTTTGTGATCCATGTCCTGGAGAACTTAAAAAGCTACATTTGGAGTATACTTACAGAGGGGAGAGATATGAGGTACTACCATTTCTCTTTTGTTGTAACTAAGAAGATGTGGATGAAGAATAAGTTCTGTATTGGCTAACTTTTAATTTGTGAATCAGGTGGCGGTGGGTGACTATGAGGAGTTGCTAATACCACAGGAAGCGCACAGGATCTAAATTATATCTGTTATACTTGAGGCCTTGGTTACCTTTCGCAATTTTGCTTGCTTCACATGCCTAAGGTACCCCCAACTTGATTGTGACCTTTTTTTAATTTTTTTCCGTTACAGTGATTTTGTTGTAATTTGTGTCTAATAAGGGGCATTGAATAATAATTTGTTGTAATTCTGTTATAGTCCTTTTGTTGTAATGATTTTGTTATATTTTTTTCTATCTCATGGGGAAATTTAGTTCACTTTTTCTTTATCTTCGTTTTTGGTCTGATGACTACTGGTCCACGAAATTGTAGGGACTCTGACTCTTTAATCATCCTCATTCTCATTACCAGGGGCATTCATACGCAGTTTTTTTTTGTTTTTCGTTTTGGTGGAAAAGGAAGATTAAGGCCATGTTTGGGTAACAAGGTATTCTCATAAATTTCTCAGATATTTTTTTTCCAAACATTACTCAAATATAAAATATTTTTTAATTTCAAATATTCAATTTTTTTATCTAATCATTACTTAATCATTATTCAAATACAAAATACAATATAACTTTTTTCATACTCCTAAATAAAATAAAAAATAATATAATGTTTTCAAATTTCAAAACAAAAATAATGTTAAAAATATATATTTAAACATTTTTTTAAACTTTATAATATTTTTATTTAAATTTTTTTCTCTCATTTTTCAAAACTTCATAAAACATATTAACTCAAACCAATTTACTATATAATTTTTTAAAATCATTTTTGAAAAAATTATTTGAATTTAATTTTTGTTTTTGAAATTTGAAAAAAAAAAATTTTGTTTGGAAAATGTATATTGGGTTTTATGTTTAAATAATTATTTGGTGAAAAAGTTAAAAATTTGAAATTAAATAATATTTTGTTTAAGTAATGTTTGAGAATAAAATTATGATAAATTTTGAAAATATATGAAAATATCTTGTTATTCAAACCAATGTTTTAAATTCGGTCCCGTTGATCATTTTGGTTTAAGTACTGAAATAAAATATTTTGGTATCGATATATTCCGGTATAGCATTTTGGAATTAATTATATATTATATATAAATATTTATATGTATATATAAACTAACAATTAGTAGAATAAATACATATATATATGTAGGTATGTATCATGTATATGTCTATATATATATATAGAAGAATTGAAGATTTATAAAATGAATATATGTTGAACAAATCACAAACTTGAGTTGAAACACAAAAACAAAGAAAAAAAAAAGAATAGAGAAATTATTAAAAATAGTGAAATTTAAAAATAAAGAAAATAAGGGCTAGGGGACATTTAAAATTACAAAAAAAATTAAAATTATTTAAATACATTTTATATTTTAAAATTAATTAAATACCATCTCAATTTGAAATTTACAAAACAATCGTTCAAGCATAAAAAAATTACAAGAACAATCCGAAAGGAATACGGACCGAAATGCTAATTCCAACCGGAATGGACCAGGCCGGAATTTGAAGCAGAACGAAATGAGGTAGTAGTACCAAAACTATACCGGAATGAAAAATTCTGGCCGAAAACGGTACGAAATTTAAAATTCAAATGCCTTCGTCATTCTCTTTGGAAAATTAAAAAAAAAAAAAAAAGCGCCTAAATAACGCTAGAGAGAAGGCCCACCAATTTCACCCTTCAAACAAACCCAGGACTAAAAGCGAAAAGAAAACAGAAACCCCTTCCTTTATAGTGGTCAGTGGTAAGAGAATGATTTAATCGGTAAGCTATTATAAATAAAGCAATGGCTCCCATTGAAATAGTTCCAAACGACCTCTGATTTCATGAGACTAAATGCCCGGTGAGTAAAGTTACTTAGCAGTGGTGCTATGATATTTGAAGACTTAATATGGAAAGTGAGTTGTATAATTTCCATCCCATATCAAAAAAAGCTCATCTTTACCACTCTCTCTTTTCGATCTTCTCACCAGATCTATAGATGCTCCATCTAATGAACCCATATTATTTACAAGACAATGCTCTATCTAATATATAGAGGGACTTGCTGTCCTATCAAACTTTTGCACCCCAAAATCACAAATCTAACAATAAACCTTATCTCATTGAGAAAAAGAATGGATGCGCTTAAAAAGCAACAAACCTTGTCTTATTGCATGGATTCCATGAAAACTCTAAAATACATTGCAATGAGGATTTTTCCATTGATATATTAATTAGCTATTATTTTTAAGACATGCCCATTATCTAAATGCTAACAAATCCAGATATCATAGAAAGTCATGTCTGATTATGAGTTCACCATTGGATGGATCGAAAGATGCCTCAAATACCATGGAAGTATGTTCACCAACATTTCTTGATTCATTGATTCCAACCGCAACAGGATGCGCTAGAAGCTTTACTCCTTGTTTCCAATATCTCTTATCTGTATCAACATGTGACATAAGAAATACAAGCAGGAGGTGCTTACTTATTAAAGGTTGTTTACAAAGATGATGTGGGAAATGGAAACTACAACGTTACCATTTAATCACTTCAACATGAAAGTAAACCATACCTGGCCCTGTAGATACCACAATGGAATTCTCTGAATCCATCACCCAATCAATCCATAGTGCGAAGCCATGGCAAATCCCAGACTCTGTAAAATCCACCTGAAATTACAGCTCTTCATGTTATTATTGATTCACACAATACAGCCACGACCATTTTGATTTCTACATAGTGAATTTCATAAATTTAAAGAGTTTTCTAATGGGAAATGATGGCAAGTTCAAAAATTTTTAGTTCGACAATGGCATATAATGAGCAAAAGATTAGCCCAGTAACAACTGGCCATGGGACTTTAACTGGTGCTCAAAAACAGTAATGCAAATTTGGTGAACATGGCTGAACATGGTGGACATATGCCAATGAATATGTATTTCACAGCTACAGATTAAACCATCATTGGTGCTCAAACAACAAGGCAATGGTTCCCAATGTATGATGCATTAATACAGACCATGCAACATATCCCACATGCTTTGCAGCTAAATTATGGAATATAAACCAGCATACAACACTTAGAAGGATTTTTATTGGGCAGAACAGGAACTACTTGTCACTAATATTAGCCACCAGATGACGCAACTAACTGTGTTGAAGACTAATGCCACATTGTTTACAAGGTGCAATTGGAATACCTGGGCTTTCCCATAACAGGGTGCAATTGGTTTTGAAAAATCAAATTCCATGACTTTAAATTTCTGTCCGAGTTCCTGGAACATTTTTATCCAACCTCATTAGTTTCCATGATATTGTTTTCATCCAGAATGAAATTTTTTTTCTTCTGCCTAAGAAAATATTACATTCGTAAGATATGAAATCATGTACATAGATTACCTTAATTTCCCCACACTGCCAGACATAAAAAGGCAAACAGGGGCCCTCTTCTGGTGCAGGTAATTCACCACATGCCCCTAACGTTGTATTTACAAGTGAATGATCAAAACCTTCAATCTTACTCAAGCAGCGACGACTGTTCCAAAGATCCTGAACAAAATTTGTCCAATCATATATTCTTCACAAAATAATCGGTTAATAGGTTTAAACAAATAACAGATGATGAAACAAGTAAAACACTAACTTACAGGGAGAGACATTGCACAAGCTTTCAGTATTCCTTTACAAGGCATTATCAATACATCTTCAGAGAGGACACAATCAAGTACAGTCCTTTCCTTCCTTAAACCCAAACCAAAACAAAAAGGAATTAAAAAAGAAAAAAGAAAAAGGAAATTTGTCTATATTTGAATTATCAATGGACCACCTTCACTTAACACATACAACATGCAGAGACTCTAAGAAGTTATGTTTACTAGAGTCTAAGGTTGCGTTTGGGTAGTGAGGTATTCTCAAGTATTCTGTGAATAGTAGTGAAAAAATAATGATAGAATATTGAATAGTAGTGAATAGTAGTAAAGTAGGTGAAACGTAATAATAAAATAATGAATAATAGTGAGGTGTTATGAGAATACCTGAGTACCCAAACTAGGCCTAAAACTAACTGCCAATTGCCACCAGGGTCCACATGGAATAGTCACATAGATAATCAGTAGAGTATAGAATACTGCAAGATCGAGTAGGAATTCATTTACCAAAACCGCAGGTTCTGCCATGGAAGCATGCCATCAAGTCCATAATAGAAGGGTTCTGCAATCAAAAGATCAACCTGCAGACCAAGTACATCACAACAAATTGTTAGTGATCAAATATAATTCGTAAGCTGAGAAAAAACAAATTATAATTGGTTAATCCTAGCTTGTACATATAAATAAGGTTAACACTTGCCCGTAGTAATTTATGTAAAAAAACTAGTTTTTACAAAGAAAAGTGGACAAATGTCATGCTCAACCAAAGCTCTACTGCTACTTCAAATAGTATTGAACCGCATTTTTCTTATGAATAAAACAATAATATTGAACTGCATATGACCATAAGGTTTGGCAACTATAACTTTGACAACCCAAACATGAGGGGAAAAAGAAAAGGAAAGGAAAGGAAGTAATATTTCAAAAACATGTCGAAGAGATATCTGAGATGGATTAGGATGAAATTACCTTTTTCTGATGTGTATCATCCAGAGTCAAATATGTTTTCCTCTTTTCAAGAACTGTCACGTGATCAATTGAAAAACCATTTGCATTGGCAACAGCTTGCAAATATTGGGCACCCTTGTCTCGCAGTCCCGGAAACATTGATATTACATGTGATGTTCTTGAAAGATGTGCAATGAGAAGAGTTAAGAAAACACTGTCATCCGCAACAATGCAGAGTGAATTAACTCTTTCCTGTAACTGTAATGAGTACATCTGATTTTAAAAGAAATCAAAGATAAAGATGTGCACAAATAGAACAAGGATGAGAAGTTTGTGCAGATGCATGTGCATGAGAGAGAGAGAGAGATCTTACAGCATTTCTTAGCGTTTTTAACATGGAATGCCTCCATTCATTGTCTCCATATATCGCTATTCTTTCTGGTGATAGTATGAGTTGCAAATCCCCAGTGTCAAAGCCATACTGCATAACCTCAGTTCTAGAGGCATGGGTCTTAAGATTATACGAGATGCTAGTATCAGAATGAACGGCATGCATATAAACCTCTTCATCCCTGAAAACGGAGATACCTTTGCCTGGAACAAACCAAACACACTGCTTCCAATGATCACACCAATGCCTTGAACCTGGCAAAGCATCAAAACATCTTTTTTTATGAGTGCACCAAAACATCTTCAAACATCAAATCAGCATGAACAACAAAGTTTTTTCTAAGGAAATCATGATTGAAAGCCATAGGTGTAGTAATGAATTCTTAAGGGTGAATCAGAAAGCAGCATCAGACATGAAACAATCCCATACAATTAAACTTGTATGATATATGATACACTTTCATTTGTATAGGTAACTTTCTCAAGCATTTTCTAACAAAAAGGCTAGCTATGTAGCTTATAATCAACATAGTTCCTGCAAAACATGGAAGCAACCAACTTTTGGTAAATATTGATTCTGAAAGCCTCGGAGATGAGTTGAGATGGTTAGATGAGTTGAATAAAATATTGTTAGAATATTATTTTTAATATTATTATTACTTTGGGATTTGAAAAAGTTGAATTGTTTATTACATTTTGTGTGGGAATTTGAAAAAGTTGTAATAATGAGATGAGATGAGTTGAGGTGAGTTTCGAATCCAAATGAGGCAAAGAGATATCTACAGCAAAGTTTCTTGATCAAATACTATATCTCATACAATTGAAACTTAGACCAGAAATATCCATTAGGATTCTCTAGGTCTCTTAAAATACAATTCTTTATCAAGTAGCCTAACTTCATAGACACCGTAAATAGTTAACAGAAAGTAGAATGAAAATGCTTCCACTCCTAAGAGAATTTTGTAACAACCCACCTGCATCAATTGACGAACTTATCCATCCGGGGGCAGTAGAATAAAAGAAGTTTCCTTCACAATCAAGCTGAAGTGTCCACCTGAATACACACAGCCACGGAGAGTTTTCAGAACCACCATGTTAAAGATACCTTTCCAGAAAACTAATATTACAACACAGATGTGTACCATGAAACTACAGCATTGACTCTACCATCATTAGTTGCCTTTATGTGCAGCTCACATTCTCGATGACTGTCTGGCCGTTTCCAAAAATCAAATTCAAAAATTTTGAAGGGTTCTGACAGCTGGATGAATCTTAATTTAAGTAGGGCTTATATCATATAATTTTCAAGATAGCTTTGAAGAGTAATTGACGTCATTACCAGCTTTATTTCGTCTTTTATTGCATCACAATGCATGGCATATTGTTGTGGTTTTACTCCTAAAATGCTACCCAACCCACTTGGAACAAGATGAATGCCATCACATGCTTCTGCTTCATTATTCTGTAAATCATGCAGCTTCCACAGAAACGTACTTTCAACCAACTGAGAGATTACGAGAAGACAAGAGAAAAAGCAATCAACCATTGTTAGCCTTGAAGCCATAAGTGAATACCATTTCAGTCTAGAAAATGAAAAATAAATATCTAAGCAAATCGATAGCATAAGTTTTTGCTACCAATTAGTGGAACAAAATTACAATGTTAAGTCCCTAGTAACCCAAAAGTTTATATAAGGCACCAAAAGATCAATTAATACACATGGAGATAAGTTAAGAGTAGAAAATCAGAAGAAAGACACACAAAGTAACTGGTAGCCAATCTGCACAATTACCAACATAAATGTAAAAGTAAAAGGCATTTGCTAACACCTGGCCATAGGTAATTGCTCGATAGGGCACTGTCTGTGGATTTTCCACCAAGAGCTCGTCATGCGCATGTTGTAGAGTTGGTAATAGACCTTCACCCAGTAATTCCGAATCTAGTATCTCACTAACCTGCAGTTACAGACCAAAAGACCCAATGAAATAAGGAACCAACCGAAGTAGTGTCTGCTCAAAACAGCAACATTGGTGAAATCCAAAAATTCAATTTTTATGCAGTCGACTGTGGCTTGCTGCAATGGTTTTTCAGTTTTCAGTACAAAATCTAGACTCACTTATGAGCCGTTATAAGTTATAACAGTGTAGCTTGGTTTTTCAACATCAAAGATAGCTTCTAAGCGAATATTAAAAGAGGTCAAGCTCGAAGAAAATAAGAGAAATATAATGATACCCACAAGAATATCTGCGCGTGAAGGAATATCCACGCCAACTTTGAGCTCGTCAGAGCGCTTGTTGATAACCTTAATCTTTCTTTCCATCCCATTGAGGCGCGCAACTTTGCGCATCAACTTCACCATTGGCAGGTAAGACTCGCATGCCGTTACCATTCCCTCGTTTCCACCGCATGTCGTCGAGTCACTGGACCCCATTGCCCGTGCAGCCATCATTGATAGCAATCCAGTTCCAGCACTGCACAGTCATCGTACCATAACGATAAAAGCACAAAACTTCAGAGAGAGATTTGGGCCAATGAGAAAAAGAACACGTCAAACTGTCGGATAAATACCCGATGTCGAGTACATGACAAGGCTTGGTTACTGTCTTGTCTATAGCTTGGCGGAAGGCTCTGTTTCTTGGAGAGTCATTGAGCATGTCTAAATACGATGTGGTGCCCAAAAGGGGTTTGTGTGGGATCTCTGAGACTTGTTCTTCTTGGTCCTTGTCTTCGATGACAACCCATTCTGAGTTGCCGGTGAGCGGATCTAGTTTGAGCTGGAAGACGCGCTGGGTCGACCGGGAGCTCATGGCGCGGGTGGCCGTGGCCTTGAAGCGAGTGAACGGTCGAACGGAGCGAATGGGAATTAGGGTTTTGGGGATTAGAGAGGCCATGAAAATGGGCTCAGAGACATGGTGTGACACTGTGACTCGTGAGGAATGGCCAACGACGGCGTTTCTAATTTTTATGTGCAAAATAAAATTGAACTACAATATAAGGAAATAAGAGACTACAACAAATCCTGAAACAGCAACAAAAAATAGGCCGACAAAATTACAACTGTGCGAGCTCTTGAACATCTTCATCCTCTTGAGCACAAAATGTTCAACAACCGACAAGACTTCGAATGTATATGAATTCACTCTCACACATTGGATTATGAAAATAAAAGTTAATACTTTTAAATTGTCGAGTAAACTCCCACCGATAGATTTGCTGTCAACAGCATTATCCCAACTCATTTTCTATGCATTAATGGTTTCCCAACGAGAGGGGATAAAAAAGTGGCTGGCTTTATCAAGTAGAGATGAATTTTCATAATTAAGACATAATTAATTAATGTGGAAATGGGCAGGCAAAAAGATGGGCCACGGCATGCTGACACCACAAAACGTAAGTCACCGTCAAGCTTCAGCTTCCACGAAGTCGTCCGTCAGTCCCTCCTACGACTTGAGCCAACCCAACGACTGAGTAGCATTTGGTCCCGTTGTCCAAACAGAAAGGAAAGAAACTAGAAGTTGAGGAAGCCCCTTCGGCATCGTGTATATTCTGCCAGATCGCCAGCAAATCCACCTCCACCACTATACTCCACAGCGTATCTTTTCTCTTTCGTTTCCCCTCTTTATTTTACCATGCTCGGATGATCCGTTTGTTTGCCAAGACAATTGTACGGTTCTGATTTTAGTTTTTGGGTTTCTTCAGGATGAGAAGGTCGTTTGCGTTTTGCTTTCAGGTTTTGGTTTACGTTTACTCAAAATCCTCGTTTAAATTGCTTCAGCTTCTTGGATTCAAACCTAAGATATTTTTTCGCCAGGTTTACTGTTGTCTGTGATTGTTTGGGAATTTTGATTATGCCATATTAAGGCTGTTTTGTAATTAAAATCGAAGTAAAGTAATAAAAATGGGCTGTGAATTCCGGACGACCTTGGATTTTGTGATTTTCTATGGAATGTTCTAGAAAGAAGAGTGGTGGGCTATAGTGTAAAGGAGTTGGCATGGAAAAAGGATAGGTGTGACTGGATAAGTAGAGGTGGAAATTAATGTTTCTAATGTGAAGGGTTGTGAAATTCAACGGCAATATTTCTAATGAAATGAACGTTATTGTTTTGAATCTCTCCCTGTACCTTCCATTTGTCCCTTTCGGCCAAAACACTCTCATCCAAAAAATAAAAACATGTTTCTGTGGAGTATTGAGATTGAGGGAATAATGGGGAAGGTGAAATTGCTGCATATCAGAATTAAAGGACAGTGAATTTTTTACACGTGTGAGTGAGTGAATGAGTGAGTGTGTGTGTGACTGAAAGAGAGAGGAAGATATATATTAACAACTGTTTGGAGCTGTTGTGTCTGTTGTGTGGGGATAATACTCGAAAGAATAGAGGATTTTGGAGTAGCTTGGACTAGTCAGTTGTACAAGGCATCGAACAGAACTACTGAATCGGGGAGCTAGGATTGATTTGGTGTCCTGGATCAGATAAGCGTTTGCTCCTACTTCGCTCTAACTTCAATGGCAAAAGGCCTTATTTAACTCTGTTTAATACAAATGGTTTTGATAACGGTTGCGAGCTTGTATCATAATTAGCTATCAATAACCACTCACTAGTTTTTGTTAGATGAAGTTCAAGTGGCAGAATGTGTTACTGATCAGTTGATACAAGCACACTTGGGGACATTCATGTTCATGTTAATATGAATAACTTTTTTTTCCTTGATGTCATATGGAAATGATATCAATCAGATAACAAAAACAGCCATATTATCTTCGAGAAACCCAAAATTGACAAGAAAAGCTTAATGTTAGGATATCCATCTTTGGTCTTGGCTAGTTCCTCTGAACCTATGTTGCTTGTTGTTTGTGTACTTGTGCTTTCAGTGCCTGCAAAACTTCTGCTACCTTCATTATCTACTTCTCAGAGCATAATATAAGGCCTCCTATTCTTGTGTTATTAGTTGCCTCTACAACACTCTTAAACCCTTAGAGAATGTTCTTATGCCATGTATTATGTTAATAATCACGTTTGCCAGGTTGATCCCACTTTCAAGTGTGGCACCTATCAGTTGTACCACCAACCACGTTTATGACTAATTTTTAAGTTTGTGACCATGTGGACCATTTTGAATTGGCTGATGATTTTTCAGGTATTATTTGGTGATTCCTGTAGAGCACTTTCCAACTGTAAAAGACCTCCAATGGAGAACTGAAGACTACACCTTGGGTAAAGAAATTATAAATTTTTTAATAGCCTTTCTTTTGATGGCTATTGCCATTAAAAAGAATAATGGCACGGGATTTCCTTCCTCTTGATACAATGTCATTTTTCAGTCTAATGTTTTGTTTTCTATTTTATCTAGTAAGTCACATGTTAGAGGTTTAAGCAAATGCTATTGCGCCGAGGTGCACCTCAGAGCACATAGTACAGGTATTGTCTTTTGTGTATGAAGAATATATTCAGTAAACTCTTCTTTTAATTAAAGATTATTCATTAAAGATAAAGCTTTCAGAAATATTGCAGATCTGAAAGCTTGGAGGTATCAGTTTATTTATATTTTTGTTTAATTGTTTCTAATGTTTATCTGTTGTTTCTTCGATGTTGTTTTGTTCTACTAATATTTTGGTGGAATTCATATTATCAATAGTATTTAATATAAACACTGACCAGTTATTGACATAGATGTCCATGTATTTGCTTGTAATTTGGGCTACATTAATTATCTGTGTTTGCTTTTAAGTTTTTATTGTAGCATTTGTATCATTAATTATACACTATATTCGGGGTCAATGGATTTGAATAAGAGCATGCGTGAAGAATTAATCTGGGAACAAGGAAGTGAGAGCACTGCAAGAAAAAGGACTTTTTCTGGTGACAATTAGTCTTAAAAGACATGATAATTCAGAATACATCAGACTTCTAAAGACCATATAAATATTGAAAACTCAATGGTTCTAACCCAACACAACAGGGGGGTGAATAGGTGTAATTCAATTTTACTGCAAAATGTTGTCAAACAAGCGGTTAATCAATGAAACAATTCGCATACAAATAATCAACACAGCAATTTGGTTACGAAGTGGAAACTCATTTGAAGAATATCTTCAAAATCTAAAACCACTCCGAGTGCAAGTCACCACCTAAAATCCACTATAGAAATTTATTTTATTACAAACAATTTAGACACTCACAAGACCCTTGTAGTAGCTAAATCTAGCTTGCAACATCACGAGTGACCCACTCGATCTCTGCACGCATGCAGTTTTGGAACTCCGACCTTTCTATAGTTTCACCACAAGAACCCCACGAGAACCTCTCGATCTCTGCTTCAATGGCAGCTCCAGAATCCCTTCTGGCCACACATCCACGCCAATGAACTCAACAGTGTTTGATTTTAAGTGCAGTAAGATTTTGACATATTTTCCTTAAAAGGCCTTTTATTTCTATTCTGTATCTCCACATGTTTGAACTGAGCTGAAGTTTCCTCTTATAGCCACAATGGAACACGACGCTGAAACCTTAGTCAAAGTCATATTTTTTAACATTCACTCGAGCGCACGTTATATTCAAGATTTGCTCGAGCCATGAGCCAAGCGAACTCTTTGTCTAAGTTACCACTCGAGCGCTATGTCGAGCGGGTGTTGAGCGAACTCTCTATATGAACGTCCACTCGAGCAAGTGTCCAGCGAACTCTCTATATGAGCTTCGCTCTAGCCATGTTGAGCTGAATTCTATCCCTTTTCACTTTATCCCACTTAATACTGTTACAACACAATTTAACACAGGTTGTCACATGAATATGCCAACACACTTATCTTACAGTAACAAATATTTTTGCCTTAATAGAATGAATTGAATGAGAATATAATCAAAGCTATAATATTTTGTACTTAAAGAACATGCACATTTAAACTGGATCCAAGCACAGAGAGAATCCTGTCCATGTTAGTCAGCACACTCTTTTAGATCAGACTAAGCGTAAATGTATAGTTAGGAGTTAGGAATCTTTAGCATGCACTAAAGTGTTTTCGAACAATGAAGCTGTCATGGATTTTTCACCAGCAAGTAGCTTCTGTCGAAAGCACTTAAAATAATTACTCGATAGACAATGTTTAGATTAACTTCTCACATCATAAAGATGGTGCCATAAAGGGCGGCTGCTGGCAATAGCAACACTTATTAGACAAGTAATTCACTGCAAACAATCCTAAAATCGAACGGTAACCTGAATTGGGTTTTATGTCATTTTACAAATATTTTGCATAGGGCTTTGAATGGGCTTGATCAAGTTGAGTATTGGTGTGCTCAATATCTGCTCATTTATCTTTTGAGTTGTCTTGAGCAAGTCTTTGAATAAATATATGGCCACTGGAGGTTGAGCAGATTGATTCTTTTTAGAAGTTGAGTCAAGCCGAGTGAAAGGTTGCTCAAGATTGGTGTTTTTTATATGAAGCCTAGTTGGAGGCTTCTCAAATAGACCTTTAAAATTTGATCTTCTGATGTACTCAAACAACTCTGACTTCTTTTATAGCCATAGTTTTGCATTTAAGTTTGTTTATGAGAACAAGATCCTCTCTCATGACAGATTTGGCTTTCATCAGCCTCCTTTAAACTCTATTAATCATCTACACCTTCACCGTCTGGCGCTTCCTTACACACTGAGGTTAGTTTTGTGGTATTTCTATGGTGCTCTATATTATTTAATCAGTTTATATTGTTCTTTAAGGTTGCAAACATACCTTTTATTCTTGAGGAGCTTGAACAGATGGAAAAGTATAAAATTCTTGTCTCGGGGGTCAATTGGATTTCTTGAAGCTGAGAAGTTATTGGAGAAGCTAGAGCCTTTGCCATCTGTTATTTCAAAAGTTTGATTCACTCATAATTTGGGTCCATTATACAAAGCAAAGATTTGGATTTCGCCAATAAGCTTCGGTATACATTTTATTGTAATTTTCTGTCTTGTTGCAATGTTGTGTTGTGTTGAATTTCGTGAGGTGCAGTTTTCCTTTAGGAGTACCTGATCTCATGTTATACTGTGAAATCTTCTCTCCCAAAAAACAAAGTATGAAATCAACTTGGTCACTGTCGTTTTAATTTTAGACAACATTTGGTTTGTCTGATAAATACCAGCATGATTTAGGTTTAATTAAATTAAACTTACTGACCAATGAATAAATCAATGAAACAATTCCTTGTGAAAATTTTATCCCGAATACTGAATTTTAATATTCTTTTGATTGGCTTATAGGAGTGTTCTCTGAGGTTCATTTATATAGATGAGGATGGAACAGACCGAGTTAGTAGTATCGATGATGCCAACTAATTTCCTATCTTTCATTGAGAAACATCTAGATAGAGGCATCTTTAGCTAAAAATTAGTAGGATTTGTGGCCATTGATATACAGTTTCTAGGGTAGGGAAGTGGCAGGCTGCTGCGTGTAAGAAAGAGAACAAGACAATCTGCTTTTGGTTTTTGCCCATCCCTCCTAATCCTGCCGAGGTATGGGATGGATGTTTGTGAAGTAGTTCCTTCGCAAACCAGACTTTGTTTAGAGTTGCTTATTGTTCTCAGTAGACTTCACATTTAGGCATTGATATTGCTGGACTCATATGGGGGAGTTTATACTGCAGAAAAGTTGAGGACCATATGCAAGTGGGCAAGCCTCGTGCAGATCAACACAAGAGATCTGCTGACATGCATCTTGTATAATAAGATTGCATTGTAGAGATCTTGCAAACCTTGTAGTAAAGTTTCCGTCCCCTTCATGCATCTTGTCACCATAAAACTCTCTTTCTAATGTTAAATGGAGTAAAGGGAATGGACGGAGAACTAAAGCAACCCACTCTGCCTTAGAAAATGCCTCTCATTTTGGACTAAAATCTAAGATCTATCCAGTATCCACCGGTCATTGTCTTCACAGAGTCCCACCCATCTTGCTCTCTTCAATGCTTATGATTGTACGACCACGCGTGTGTACGGGATGTTTGCCCATCATAATAGTTCTATGCAAAGCCAAAAATGAAACCTGTGCTGAAAATCCACACCTAACGACATGGGCAGGGAAATTTCTATTCAAAGGGGTCATAGTTTTTGTTTTGGATTTAAAAAATAACTTATGTTTAGTAGAAGTTTCATAGATAATTTCAGTTCCATGTACGCACCTCTCATGCCATGTGTTATTAACCATTTATAAGTAGGTACTTAACATAATAGGTGTAATAACTCTCAAGTGATAGAGATATAAGTTGGGTTTGGATAGTGAGTTGATCTCAGATATTTTATGAAAAATAGGGGGTAGAACCGGATCTAGATCCGGATATCCTGCCATAACTTGAACCAGGTCCAAGTTTTAAAAATCGGGTGTTTATCCTCCCCGAATAAGCTGGGAAAAAATTCATTCGATAACCAGATGTAAACCCAAATATCTGGATTTATTACCTTTGTGAATAGTAATAAGTGATTTGAGTTAGTATGTTTTATGGAGTTTTGAGAGATGAGAGATAAAANATCTCTCCTAATCCTGCCGAGGTATGGGATGGATGTTTGTGAAGTAGTTCCTTCGCAAACCAGACTTTGTTTAGAGTTGCTTATTGTTCTCAGTAGACTTCACATTTAGGCATTGATATTGCTGGACTCATATGGGGGAGTTTATACTGCAGAAAAGTTGAGGACCATATGCAAGTGGGCAAGCCTCGTGCAGATCAACACAAGAGATCTGCTGACATGCATCTTGTATAATAAGATTGCATTGTAGAGATCTTGCAAACCTTGTAGTAAAGTTTCGGTCCCCTTCATGCATCTTGTCACCATAAAACTCTCTTTCTAATGTTAAATGGAGTAAAGGGAATGGACGGAGAACTAAAGCAACCCACTCTGCCTTAGAAAATGCCTCTCATTTTGGACTAAAATCTAAGATCTATCCAGTATCCACCGGTCATTGTCTTCACAGAGTCCCACCCATCTTGCTCTCTTCAATGCTTATGATTGTACGACCACGCGTGTGTACGGGATGTTTGCCCATCATAATAGTTCTATGCAAAGCCAAAAATGAAACCTGTGCTGAAAATCCACACCTAACGACATGGGCAGGGAAATTTCTATTCAAAGGGGTCATAGTTTTTGTTTTGGATTTAAAAAATAACTTATGTTTAGTAGAAGTTTCATAGATAATTTCAGTTCCATGTACGCACCTCTCATGCCATGTGTTATTAACCATTTATAAGTAGGTACTTAACATAATAGGTGTAATAACTCTCAAGTGATAGAGATATAAGTTGGGTTTGGATAGTGAGTTGATCTCAGATATTTTATGAAAAATAGGGGGTAGAACCGGATCTAGATCCGGATATCCTGCCATAACTTGAAGCAGGTCCAAGTTTTAAAAATCGGGTGTTTATCCTCCCCGAATAAGCTGGGAAAAAATTCATTCGATAACCAGATATAAACCCGAATATCTGGATTTATTACCTTTGTGAATAGTAATAAGTGATTTGAGTTAGTATGTTTTATGGAGTTTTGAGAGATGAGAGATAAAAAAAACTAAATTAAAATATTATCATAATATAATTTTTGCATATTATTTTTGTTTTGAAGTTTGAAATTTTTGAATTATTTTTTTGTGTTTATTTTAGATAAAATTCAGTTACGGATAACCGGTTACATAACCGGATCTGTAACCGGGTCCATACAGGATCTGGTTTTTATCTTACCTAACCGGGGTCCAATCGGATTCACCCAGAGTTCCGGGTTCTAGACCGGATTGGAAAAAAAAATTCAGTCCAGTTGCACATTCCTAGTGAAAAAATAATAATAAAATATTAAATATCAGTAAATAGAAATAAAAAATAATGAAAAATAAATAAAAAATAATAAACTACACACAGACATGCGAATGGGTCTTATGTGTAATAGGTCAACTTGCAATTTTATTACATTTTGTACGTATTTAAGAAGAACAAAAGTTTCGGGTAAGCTGCTGACTCCCTACCATCCATGCAATGATTGGGATTTGCATCTTAAAAAAAACACACACAAAAAAAAGCTCCCACAAAATTTTCAGATGACTGACAAGGTTGATAACGGAGTAGTTAATGAGTCAGACTTTCGGTCCACACAATTAAATGTAGCCATGACCTTTCATTGGACATTGAACTTCGATATCAATCCATAGAAGGATTTAATCAGACAATGAATTTTGTCCACACCATTATTGAATCACTAATTAGTCTTCGATTGATCACATCACACACCCACTCTTTGGCTTTATTATGGATTACAAGGCATGATACCCATACAAAACATGCATGTTCCTTAATTCTTTATCCGGCTACTAATCCTACCCGATAGAATGAGACACAATACCAATTATGTTCTGTAATAGCAATTTTTCAAACCCTTATAATGTAGTTTGGTTGGCCAGAAAAACTTTAAAATAAATAATATTATATATAATTTTAAGGTGTGTAAGTATTGCACGCTCTATTTAAAAAAAGTATAGTCCACTATTAAAAAAAATAATTTATTGTCTCATATTTATCCATTTTTTTGTAATATTAAAAAAAAAAACTATTGGTGCCGGATGACCTTTTTTAAGTTTTTATTTTTGGAAAAAAGGGGTAATATCAATTATCAAATATATTATTTTGGTGTATATTTATTTAGTGCAAAGTCGGGTGACCGAAAGACTTGAATAGCTGGCACCTGTAATAGCATGAAAATGACTAAAGAATAGGACATTAACGACGTAGACTGCCAAATACTGTAGGGATGGCAGCCCCATGATTGGAATAACGTCATCGGGGAGGCATGGCCGGGGAGAGACGAGACGATCGAGGTCCTTTTCAAGCATATCGGTCTTTGGTTCACTTCTTATTACATACAGCTGTATTTGGCGTATGAACAAACCACGATGGGGTTGGTTTTAATACAAATTCATTGTATTTTTAAGCTGTTTTGGTCGAATGCCTCTCTCCACCAAGCCCACCTTTCTTTTGGCCGTCCATCGAAATGTACCCGGAATTGTGGCGAGAAGGAGAGACACTATCGTTTGAAGGCTCTGTATGAAAATACCTCAAATGATTTATAAATAATAATAGTAATACAATAGTTTTAAAATATATGAGAATGGTTATGTTTTCAACAACTATTTTTTCAACAATTATTGTTAGTCTTAATTTTATCAATTAATTATCTAAAATAAGACATATCAATTAATTTAATTTAAAATAATAATAAAGAAATTCTTATATACTTTTTATTTGCACCTGCGCGTACGTATTGCCGGGTGTGGTCGGTAGCTTGGGGTCAGCGTTCCGATTGGTTGGCGGTGGGGCGTCACTTGAAAGAAGAGTCCAATTCTGAATGAAAATAAAGTAGGGGGAGTCCGAGGGGACCTAACCTAATATCCTCGGGGGCCCACGTCAAATTTGGGTCCACAAAGAAGTGCCACTTCGGCTCGAACTACAAGGGTTTTTAGGCCAGCTCACGATGCCACCACCCCCATCTAACCTCTGGTCTTTTCTGCGTTTCATGTCATGGATGATAAGGTTAGTTGAGTTTTGTAAAATTATTACTTATTTTAAAAGTTTAAATTGATAGATTTTTTTTTTCTTAACATTTTTCATCATATATGGATCAGATTCTCCTTCAATAGATAATTTAAGATGTAGAATATTTAATTAAATGAGATAAAGTGTAGAGTCAGGATTCGAATTCAGAGATAATATTATGTGAAATCACCACTTATCTCAAAAGCATAAATTGATAAAAAGAAGTAAATTTTATTATTTATTTTTTATCTTAACATATTTTCTATGAATAATTGTAAGTTGAGATGATGGAATGAGTTCTATGGGCCTACCTAAGATGAGTTTAGATGTGTTTGCATGTTAAAATCAATTTAGATATATTTATAAAAAGTTGAAAAAAGTTATAGGCCCCACGTATAAAGAGGTATTGAGTTGAAAAATGTTGTGCATCCCACGTATAAAAAGATTTTAAATTGAGATGAGTTTAATAATTTGAGAGTTGAGTTTAACCCCGTTTGTTTTTGCAAATGAATTGAAATAAAAGTTGAATAAAATATTATTAGAATATATTTTTTAATATTAGTTTTATTTTGAAATTTGAAAATGTTGAATTGTTTATTTTATTTTATGTGACAATTTGAAAAGTTGTAATGATTATATGAGATGATATGAGAATAATTATAAAAACAAACGAGATATTCTGACTAAATTATTGGAGACGATTTAGGCTCATTTGAGTGTTAAGGTGGTCTCAGATCGTTTAAGATAATTTTGTACGGATAGATATACTCTCCGTCCAAACACACACAACTATATTTCATTTGAAATAACTTCATTTTTTTTTATCTTAACTCAATATTGTTTATTGATAGGACTTTTATTATTATTCCATCACTACAACAAATCAATCATGGATGAAATTTATTACTTTNCCCCAAAACCCCCAACAGCATATCTCTGTACTATTGTTCTTGCTGAAACTAGCTGTGCTTATTTCTTTCCAAGGTTTCATGCAATGTTTTAAATATTAATCATGGCTAATTCGAGATGATTAAAAAGATCTTAGGAGCCTTTCTTTCTTTTCAATGTGTTTGGGAAGGGCCCTTCTACAAGTTTTACTTCCTAGACAACCTGCCGACTAGATGTTTGAACCAACTTTAGTTTATCCATATGGCTTAGTGCGCTAAGTTGGCTTACCCTTGTTTCTATTGAAAATTGATCTCAATTCATCTCATTTTATTTTATAATTTTTTTAAAATTTTTACAAAAAATATAATAAATAATATTTCAAATTTTAACAAAATAATAATATTAAAAATAATATTATAATAATATTTTATTCAACTCATCTAAAATCATCTCAACTCACGACTCCATCCCACCTTTTTAACTTTAGGCCTGTAAAAGCTTTGTTTACCATCTCCTGTTGTATTAACCGCGCAATGTTAAAAGCGGGTTGTGAAGACCACAAGAAAAAAAAAAAAAAAGATTAATATAGACAAAAATAATGCTGTACAATGAATCTTTGATACTAACTTTAAGTAAAATCTCAATTTTGAAATAGAAATGAATAAAATTATATTAAAAATATTAAAGAAAAGTGGGATTTAAGTTACGGCAGAAGCTTTAGCCAAGAAGTGCTGAGGTGACAACTCACAATTACAATGTGCTGCCCCAGGAATCACTCACCTTAATATTACAAGTGTCTCCATCCTTATTATAATTCTTAAAAATCTCGAGATAATTATGACTGCTCAGTGCATTTAAACGTTTAACACTCACCTCAAATAAGCCTGCCGTGCGCAACAAACCAGAACCTTGGTTCTCTCCCAGTCCTAGCTATCCACCCTCCCAACCCTCCTTTTATAAAATCCATCCTCGGGTTTTTCTCTCTCTCTCGCACTTCCTGATTGAAGTCAAACTCTCTTTTCCCGAAAGTCTTTAACATTACTGCCATAGTTCGGTCCTTGGTTCTGAATTTAATTCATGGCTTCTTCAGTTTTTTTCCTCTGTTTGATACTCTGTTTTTCAAGCTTCCCTGTTTCGTTCTCAGGTATTGTGCTTTTACCTCTAACCCACTCCCTGTCCAAGACCCAATTCAACAGTACCCACCACCTCCTCAAATCCACCTCCACCCGCTCAGCCACGCGTTTCCACGGCCACCACCAGCGCCGCCAAGTCTCTCTCCCGCTTTCTCCGGGCAGCGACTATACCCTCTCCTTCACTGTGGGTTCCAACCCTCCCCAACCCATCTCTCTCTACATGGACACAGGTTCCGACCTTGTCTGGTTTCCCTGTTCCCCCTTCGAATGCATTCTCTGCGAAGGTAAGTACGACCCCTCTACCACCACTCCCCTACCCAAAATCCACAAAAACGCCACTGTTTCATGCAAATCACCTGCTTGCTCCGCTGCCCACTCCTCCCTCTCCTCCTCCGACCTCTGTGCCATTTCCCGCTGTCCTTTAGAATCCATTGAAATCTCTGATTGCTCCTCCTTTTCCTGTCCACCTTTTTACTATGCCTACGGCGATGGAAGCTTAATCGCTCGGCTTTACAAAGATAGCCTGTCCATACCCACCTCAGCTCATCCTTCTCTGTTTCTTCCAAATTTCACTTTCGGGTGCGCCCACACAACCCTTGGTGAGCCCATTGGGGTCGCTGGCTTTGGCCTTGGCTTGCTTTCCTTACCTGCCCAGCTCGCCAGCTTCTCCCCGCAGCTGGGCAACCGGTTCTCCTACTGCCTGGTCTCTCATTCCTTCGACCAAGACCGAGTTCGCCGCCCGAGTCCACTCATCCTCGGTCGCTACGACGAGCAGGAAAAGAACTTGGGCAACGATCGAACCGGGTTCGTCTACACGTCCATGCTTGAGAACCCGAAACACCCCTACTTCTACTGCGTCGGACTCGAGGGAATCTCCGTCGGGAAGAGAACTATTCCAGCCCCGGAGACACTGAAACGAATCGACAGGAGAGGGAGCGGCGGGATGGTGGTGGATTCTGGGACAACATTCACGATGTTGCCGGCGATTTTGTACGGCTCGGTGGTGACCGAGTTCGAGCGCCGAGTGGGGCGTGTTCATGAGCGGGCGACTGAGGTGGAGGAGAAGACCGGTCTCGGGCCTTGTTATTACTATGACAAGGTAGTAAATGTGCCAGCCGTGGAGCTTCACTTTGTGGGGAACAAATCCAGTGTGGTGTTGCCCAGGAGGAATTATTTCTACGAGTTTGTGGACGGTGACAAGAAGAGGAAGGTCGGGTGTTTGATGCTGATGAACGGTGGAGATGAGGAGGAGTTGAGTGGTGGGCCCGGAGCGACGCTAGGGAACTACCAGCAGCAGGGGTTCGAGGTGGTATACGATTTGGAGACGAGAAGGGTTGGGTTCGCCAGGAGACACTGCTCATCGCTTTGGGATAGTCTCAACCGCGGATAACCAATAATTTGGTCTGTTGAGATGAACGGCTGAGATCTTCTGGAACTCGGGTTGACTTTTGAAATTGGGTTTGACCTGCGTGGAGGGCCATCTGTAAATGGGTCGGGTTACTACTTGGAGTTGGAAATAAAAGTGGGTGGGTGGGTTGGTTTTGCACTTCACCTTTTGCTTCTTGCACGTCAATTGATAAGCATGTATTTAAAAAAAAAGGGTGTTGATAAAGAGGGCAGGCTAGTGATGCTGGAAGCAAAAAATGAAGTGTGGGATGGGTAGCACGATTACATATTGTATAGTTTTTATAAAACTCGATGTTGTTTATATATAGAATAATGTTAAATAAGGTTTAGCTAGCTTTTCTTTCGGAAACTCTCTCTCTCACTAGAATAAAAAAAGTTTCCATATTTGAGTTTTGCCGGAGGGAGGCTTCCCTCCTTTCTCATTTCTCTTCTTTCTTCTCTCATTTCTTAGTTTATTTTTTCTTTTAAGATCGAAAAAGTTAAATCTACAGTTTTTCAACAACTCTTGAAAGATACGAGCAGCACAAAAAGATTCACATGCCGTAAATTGTTTGGAGGATAGTAGCAATTTTACTGAAATCATCGTGCATAATCTTTATGCACCATTCACAACTGCGTGTGGTCCTCATGAGTCGAATCACCAGAATCTCCACACCAAATTTCTCAGATCTGACTTTTGTAGTTAAAAAGAGACAAGTTTGTTACATTCACTCTCTGTTAAAGTCTACTGAAATTGATCCAAATCGTAATCCATCATTTTTTGTTCTTATTTTTCTTATTATATAGTAAAAATAGAAAATGAGTTTGTCTATAGAGGTTGAGTTCTCTCTTTTTATGAAGGGTGAGTTTGAGTTTCTGGTTAGGTAGAATGTTGTATTTTGGACGTTTGTCTGTAAAGAATATCAGCAGCAGTAAAGTCAATACCAGTCCAGTAGTGTACTGGTGGAGCTACAAATGGTTGATACTTGATATGGGGATATTTCCACATATACCCAGTTATAGATGTAAATTTCTCTTGATGAATGAATGAATGATGACATTTTCCTTAAAAAAAAATATTAACTAATATTTTAGGAGGTCCAAGTTTTGTGTATTTTTTTTTTAATTGCAGTTAGTATTTAAAATAAAATATTTTTTTCATATAGATTTTAGATTTACTCGTATGTTTTTTTAAAAAAGTGTGTAGAATATATTAAGACTGTAAATATTATTTGTCTTATATATAAAAATATATATTATATTAGTAGTGGGCCTTATGAATTGATTGCTAGGATATGTTATTTTGGATTTGGGCGTTTTGCAGCATCTACACAAGTATTGTACATTTTGTTTTTAAATATTTTCACAAATATTTCCTAAATTTTCTGTAACATCTTCTATGCGGATAGATAATATTTTTATTTTTATTTTTATTTTTTTGTCGGCCCACCTACCAATCTCCACTTTATCCGTCCCTTGATTTCCATCGTTATTTTTTTTGTCACTTTATTCCTCCAGTCAGAAAACCAAATAATTATTGTAGTTGGGGGAGTATTTTAACACAGAAAAGCATCATATATACTCTTTTATTCCCTCTCGTTATTGGACAACTTGCAAACATCAATGATTTGATCGTGAGGGAGTGTTTTTTTTTTTTTAATATCAATTACGAATTATATTCTTGTTAATGTTTTAGAATAATTTGATTTAAATAAAATAACGTCCGTTTGCTTATTTTAATGTGATTCCAATCTTTGTAAACACGTAAAAAAGATTGAGACATTGATAAACCATCATATGACGTACGTGTTCCTTAGCCCTATACAATATTTAGTACATCATTCTATATAAAAAAATTTCTTCAAAAAAATAAATCCTCCTCCTAAAAAAAAACTTTAATTAATTTAAAATTATGAGCTAAAATTTTAACTTAGTGGAATCAATAGATATTATATTATAGCTTCATAGTTTTAATTTAGTTGCAAATATTATATTGGGGACTTAAGAGCACTCTCAATGACTTTTGTATTATATAAAAAATTTAAATTATTTGAATAATTGTTCTAAAAAGAAGTTTCATCTAATTATATAAAAAGAATTGTAAAATACAATTAGCTATAGTAACCCGTTACATGTAGTGGGTACTTTTCATCCTATAAATTTTTTTTATTAATATTTCATTTACTCTCTCATTTTCTTTTACTTTAATTTTTATCATGTAAGCAAATTATTTTTATTGTTCATCATTTAAAACACATATATTTCATTTTATTCTAAAAAATATCTTGAAAATATTTTTAAACCAATTATTTCATATTTTGATTTTATTTTTAATTTTTATTCGGCTTATATATTTTTTATTTTACATGCATAGGACTGAATTATTTTATATTGTATATAAAAAAATTGCAAATATAAAAAAAATATATGGATATTATAAATTTATTGATAGAATTGAAATATTTAAAAATAATAATAAAATATTTAAATAATATAAAATAAAGAAATAAATTGATAGAAGATATATTGTAAAAGTTAATATATAAAATAAAAAATATTTAATAATAAATTTTAAAAGATAAGATAAATAATTAAGAGTATTGGAATGGTAATTGGAATTTTTCATAATTGTCTAAACAAATTAATAAAGATGGATAATATATGGGTCATAATTTCAAGATTAATCAACGGTTTTCATTTAGAAAAAATCTCCACTTCTTATTATTTACACAATCTTCACATACTACATTTTTTTAAATTTTTATTATTTTTTTCTTTTATCAAATATTTATTATACAAATAATGAATAAAAAATTTAAAATAGTTTAAAAAGAATAAAAACAAAAAAAAATATATATATGAAATGTAAAGTATGGAGAAGGTTGTGGAATGAAACTGTTTGATTTATTTGTTTTGGTGAATTGGGATTCACAAGGCTCTATTAATAATAAGAGTAATAATACACACACAACATATTTTATAATATATTACACAACAAAATCATAAAATGAGAATATTTTTATAAAATGCTGTTATTTTTATAAAATGTTTTATAAAAATACTTCCTATTTTATTATTATTGTATAATTATATAAAATATATTATAGATAAATCATTTTCTTAAAAATAATAGCAGCCGTCAGATAGAGTACACGTGGGCAAAAAAATAAGAAAAATGTTTTGAAACTCGAATTTGGGTTCTGAAGATGTGTTCGGAATGAATTTTTTTTTTTACTTAATGATTAAGAAAGTATTTTTAAATGATATTGTAAATTTTTTATTTTTTAAAAAGTGTTTATAATAATTAAAAAAATATATTAAAAAAATAAAAAGTAAAAATTTTTTTTTGACCTGTGGGTTCTCGAGCAACATCTACCGAGAGATGTACCAGTACTAAAAAATGAGATAAGCACGCCGCCAGGAACTTTGGTTTGGACTTTTGGGAGATGGATACGATGACGTCAACGTCTTCACAATTCCCAAAAGAGGAGGTTGTCTGTGTACGAGTCTATGTCTATCTTGCAAGCTGTCGCCACACGTGTGCTTCTAGATGCTTCTCCACGTTTGTCTTGGCCCTTCCAGTTCCCACTTCGACGGGTGTTGACTGTTCTCTGCTCCGTCTTCCTTTTCAAGGAAATTGTTTTCCAGAAAACACTTCGTAATGGAGCACTTCTTTAGACTCTTTCATAATCACACACTATATTTTTTAAATTTTTAAATTTTTTAATAATTTTTATTTTTTTATTTAAAATTATTCTTTTTAAATTAATTCAATTTCTCTATTCACTATGTACAAACCACCAGCTACTACATTGAAATCCATCGCACGCCAAGAAGATGCTCTACAATTTCGGAAGAAGGTCATTTAGGCCAGAGATAATTCCTCATCTTGTCCCTGACGTCGCGCTATGGTTTATTAAAACATTTTAAAAAATCTATATTTAAAATAAAATTATATTTGAAAAATAGAAAGATTAAGTGTTGGTTTGGATTTAGAAATAAAATAAAATGATTTTAAATGAAAAATAAAAGTTAAAAAAATATTATTAGAATATTAGTTTTTAGTATTATAAATTTATAATTATTTTGAGATTTAAAAAAAATTAAATTATTTATTATATTTTGTGAAGAAATTTAAAAAAATTATAATAATAAAATGAGATGAGAGATTTTTTTAATCCAAATGAAACGGATTAAAATCTTTTATATATATATATTTATTTGTGTCTTTAATTTTTTTAATAAATCATATATCATTGTGGTATTATATTAAAAAAAAAAGAAAAAAAAAAAGAAGAAGAAAGAGAATGATATAAATTATAACATTACTCTTTAGCGATTGGTCCCCAGGCATCACGGACAGAAGGTAAACTCCAAGAGGGTGTGAGTGAAAATGGAGGAGAGAAGTAGAACTTGTGGAAGCAGAGTAGTAGATGTGCTTTATGATCAGAGCTAGTGGCATGGTGGCACCTGTGGATCGAGCACTATGGCTATGCCCAAAAACAGAGCAAAAGACGAATCAATGTGTGGATGCATATTTTTGAGCTTTTTTCTGAATCTGACGAAAGTGGGATCAATGTCCTCTCCCCTCTATTATACTCCTTTGTTGACTAGTTTTTTTTTTCCCATTTTCTGAATAAAGTTTGCTCCTTGTTCATATTAGTTAAGAACACAAGATGGATGAGATCATATACTCCCATGGAGTCAATTGGAGACGGTCTCAATTGAAGTCCATGCTTGTTGACTTCTGCCTTTCCATTTTTACCAGTCTGACTTGTCCGTTAAAAAGACAGACTTGTACCAACAAATTGATATGGTCAACCCCTTTTTCTGCTGCAAAAGACGGTTCTTTTGCTTCTTGATAGTACCAAAATTGAAGTATTAAATGTGTATATAAATATATCGATCTACTCCGCCAATTCTTGGCATGTCAAACTTAAAAAAATGCTGCTCAAGTGGTAGATCACAG
>QEOT01003361.1:58743-87971 GCA_003123785.1 Pterocarya stenoptera | reverse complement strand
TCAATATATATGATGTAATAAAACTTACCACAACATGAGCAAACAACCGAGTTTTGGTATCTTTGAATAACAATGGATACACCTAAAAGAATTCGCCTTGAATGTTAAGTGTACGTCTACTGTGATCATGCAGATCAAGATCATACAAAAATATTAAAAATGATGAGAAGAACTCTATATATACCATGAATCCTGCTTTGATGCTATCTCCACCATTTGAAATTTTCAAGCGGAATGAGCTAAATTGGGTTCCTTTAACACCTTTGGGGTTATATAATCCGAAGTAGGATTCAGTTCCAACCAACATCCTATTTGGATCAGGTTTTGTTTGAAGTACTGCATACTGAAAATTATTATAACTAAACCATTAATTCAATTGAATCGCTACAACCATATATCCATGAAAAAATCAACAAATACAAAAATAATATAAATGCCTACATGATGTCCGGGCTCTTCATCTAGATTTGAGGGATATAATTCTGAATGTAATTCATCTTTACCAGTTCTCTTAATCGGAACTGTTCCATACGGACAACCTCCATCTTTTAATCCAATATTCAATGGTAATTTTGCTGTACTCCGCAATCCTGGCATAAATAATTTACGTTTTGTCTGCATGATATATAGTTTTAACAAGTTAGAACAAGATCTCAATAATATAATGTAAATACTATTAAAATTACCTGATAAGTAGTATTCTTCCAGAATGGATGACTAAAACCAGGCTGTTTGTAGAAATCAACACAGTCGTATATGTCTCCACCTTCCTATATATATATATATATATATATCAATGTCAATGCAAATCAATTTACACCATAAAGTCATGATCAGTGATCAGTGAATGCTAAATGGAAATATATATATATATATATCAACAAGATGACACTAATTCTTCAAGTAAATTAAAGGCCGGAAAAGCAGTAATATTTAGAAATCTCACATGGATGCTTTTAACTGCAGACTTGTCAAGACTTGTGAGTTGCTGCTTGAATCTCAATTCTTCTTCTCTCGATAATCCCCAGTTCGCAGCAACCTCGTTATGGCCAAGCAAGAGAAACCATATGAACGAGAGTAACAGGAGTTGCACCCTGCTTGAAGCCATGTCTGAGCTGGGATAGATGATCATATGCGACATGCAGTACGTAGAATTTGTTTGTTTGAGAAGGCTTATTATATAGAGGGGAATAATTAATAATGTATTTAATTATTACTGTTGCCGTATTTAAAAGGAAATTATACTAAAATCAAATAAGAATAATGAAACATTAATTGAGATCTTCTCTCTCCAAAAGTTGGCCTGATCACATAATTTAGGCTTTAATTGGAGAGGATCTTTCGTTTTATTTACAGATTTTTATACGATTACCAAATAATAGTGCAATAAAGAAACTCATGATTCAGATTTCCAATTTTCAAAATTAATATGGAAAAAAGACAAAATATTTGACAGATGCCCTTAGACTCTCGAGTTTTGATAGTTTGAAAAAATAAATAATTAAATGAAAATCATGATCTGATCCATAGAATATTTATAAATATATATATATAATATATTATATTCGGGTTTCTGCTCCGTGATTGGAAATTAATTAAGGCAACCGAATTAACCAAATTAATGACTGTTGTCACGCATTCTATTTTATATGTAAATACTATATATAATTAACCATAAATTAGTACTAGCATTACTGTAGGTGAGATTTCCTAATGTGCCATTTATTATAGTTCGTGATGATTTTAATTTATGCAATTATTCTCATGGAAAGTATTTCCAAACATTTACGATCGAGTTCAAGCTATTAAGAAGTCGATACTAGTAAAATATTTCAGTACTACAGCAACGCTAGTACTTTAGGATCGAGATTGAAGAGATCATGCCAATTTCTAGTTACCTATTTTTTTTAACACAGATTTTTTTTCCAATTAAAGTAGATGGAAAATATATAAATTAAGATCCCGGAAAATATATAAATAAAAGATAAAATAAATTCGAAATATATCTATCAAATATAGATGAAAAACCCGGATATATAATGGATATTATTTAGGTATCGCTTTTTTATTTAGATATATTAACATTCAAGATGAGTTATTTCTTTTGGGTAAATCCATTATTAATATTTAATGATGGCAAAACTCGATTGTTTACGCATGTAGTGGTAAGATTTGGCAAATCATATTCAATAGTTGGTATTTACTTAACTCGTAACAAAACAACATTTATTTATTTATTTATCTATTTTTGTTAATAGAAAAATTATTCTTCCATGACTCTACATTCTAACAGATGGATAAGAAGAACATACTGTTTTAACAACCAACATCTTGGATATATGGAACTCATTTATCAGATACCTCTAGATTGGCCCATAAAACGTACAATATATCAATCATTGGTGAACGCCAATTTGCCATAAACTTGCGGATCAATAAGGTAAACAAAACCGATGTTATGCACCATGTTCATCAGTTTGCCAAATCCTATTGAAAATAACAAAATTTGGAACAGAATTTAGCAAATATTGAGGGACACTTGACACTTTTACAGTCAATTGGCCAAATGATTGCCAAAACAAGTTCCTCTGAATAAGTAGGTTAATGGACGAAGCTCTTTGTTCATCTTGCTCTTAGGAGCACCATTTTTTGCTTTCCACTGAAATCTGAACTCAGCTTTCATAGTTACTCGTCGATTTGGCACATCCACAGTATATTCTTCCAATCCTGTTCAGGGTAACTCATAAATTAAACTCCTTAGCTCGCTATTATAAATTGCCTCTGAGATTGGGTTCTATATGCGAAAGCTTTCAATATTTTTGTTATTCTTGTACCTGACATGTGACAAAATAAAGACTTTCTCACCAGTCATCTTTGAAGCAACTTGGGAGACTCTCTGCCTGCAACATTCACATCCCATGTTTGCAGTCATCACTATAACCTGAAACTAAAGACCGAACATCTCAAATGAGGAAACGATGAACACAGGTATTGAAGACCCACACGGAAATCAGAACCGTTCAACAACCAAAAGACTAATTACATGGGGATGTCATAACGCGGTAATCCTGTCTAAAACATGCACATGACCAAAATGAGTTTTGTTTCCGTTGGTTTACAAACACGGGAGAGATTCAGGAATACCGGGCAATCAATCTCAGAATTCATGCGACTTTAGATGCAACATGACAGAATTTTCTTCATGAATTCAGTCGGAGGAGAAAAGAGCTAGGATAAGAAAACCTACCGAAGGGGGTGTCAGATTCTCGGCGTATAGGAGAGACCTCTCTCTCAGCGTTGGCATTGTAAATTTGTTAATCTGCTGGTGATGAAGAGCTTTGGTCTTCTTCTCTCTTTCGAGCTAAAACAGCTAGCTGGTCGTCTCTATGACATATTCGTATACACAATATATATGCATATAAAACACACAACAAATTTTGATATTTGCGACCATCAACATCAACTTTGCAAACCTCACTTTATAAGGGGTTGTTTGTAAGATCAGGCATGTTGATGCCACCCAATTAAGCAGGATGCTGCCGTTGCAACCAAATGTACGGTTGTGGGTTTCATGTTCTAATATTAAACCTTTTATTTAATATTGGAGTGAAGATAAGATCGGAATCAAAGAGCATGCAGTCAATATATAAGAAATTTGGTAATCTAACTTATCTCACAGCAAAAGCGGGTATGGAGAAGATGGTACTATAATTCTTGTACGAATAAAGTATAGAACAGTAGTGGAAGTTTTGTTCCGCGACTTTTTGTCCTTCACTTGCCACTTGGGAGTAGTTAAGGGGATTAAACCGATTCAACTGCCGATAACAATGCCGTATGTGTCCTATCTATCTGAACCTTAGACTTTAGTTACCTGAGTCACCATTAGCCGCCAGTGGAATAGGTCAACAATTCAACAACCCTATAGCGTGCAGGACATTCTAGCGTAAAGCCATTTTTTAAATGCCAAAACCAAACAATAAAAAGAACAAAATGTACGCATGTTCGTTTCATTCAGCTTCATTGGCTTGTTAACACTTGCGACCTACAATAATCAGAAGTCCAACTTTTGCTTTTTAAGTACGTTGCCAGAAATAAAAATGGCTAAATACATGAAACGCAGATATTGTAGACGCAAAGATGAAGGGGATTGGCGAGAGGATCTCACAAATATTTTACTCGTTAAACAATTATTCTCCTATGATTTTCAAAATTAAATATTCCAAACATATATGGTGGAGATTGCAGGGTCATAACTTATAAGGGTGGATGGTACCAGACAGCTAGATATGTGAGTAATACTAATAGTAGATACAATTATGGATTGTGTAAATTTCATGCATTCATTCTGAAAAACTGAGATCTACAATTAAAAAATTCATTTTTTCATGTGCTTTCATAATTATATTTATTCATTTTTTTAAAAAAGAATGTCCAACAATTGTGAATTTCATTACTGCAAATATATTTCTAAATAAAGATCAGTAGAGTTGGTTTCAAACTATCTGGCCTCTCATTCTTCTCGATTGCGTCATCGCCCACTCGTCATATGCAACTCTCTGTTTCTTGTCATCTCTATCTGTTTCTCAAGCTGTCGCCCATTGTCCCACTCTGCTGCCCATATTTCTGGTCCAAAAATGGGCCACGGTGAAGGCGATGGGAACCTGCCAAATCGCCATCTACTTGGGGCATAAACAACTGATATCGGCCCCCTTAGACTGGCAAGCTGTTTCTTAAACTGCTCCCTCTGAGGGACAGATATGGAGTATCGGAGTGGCCTAGAGGGGATATGGTGATCGATAAGAGTAAAAGAACTCCTTTAGCATGATATCATTCCACATGAGCATAAAAGGAATTGCCTGGCCAATGCGATCACAGCCCTTAGAACTAAGTATTCAGTGTCACCCTAGACTGCCAAGAAGAACTCTGGCATCGAATCGACCTTCATATAGTCCTAACCCGTGCTCACATTCAAGAATCAGATCCCTCAGTGGCCAAAATGAGAGAGACAGAGACAGAGAGAGAGACGAGAAGAAGAAGAAGAAGAAGAATACTCGGGGTTCTCCAAGAACTCCATGAGAAGCTGAAGCGGGACCCTGTAGGTCCTGAAGTAATTTTCTAGTTCATATAAGGGAACAAGATGAAAAAAAATTACAATTAATAGTATAGTCCATTCAATTTTATTCTCTGAAACATAATTTCCTGGGTCAATGCATCATCATGTACAAAAGAGACATTCTTTCCAAGTAACTACGATACTTTTTACTCGACCAAATTCAAGCACGAGCAAGGGAAACTTCCTCCAGACTTCGACTGCAAATGAAATGCAGTCGTACATCATATGAAAATTGAGATTCTCCGGTAGAATATACATGGAAATGAGTCGCCAGTGTGCAATAAATTTTCTCAATCCCAAATCCTGATAGATGAACATAAGTTACAAAACATGATGAGCCATAGACAACTCATGTAAATTGCAGAAAATCATGCTCACTTGGCTTGATCACCCCCTGCACAATAACAAATATGTCACATTAGCAAGTATTCTGTTAGAGATTGAATGTCACCACCAACTAGGTGTGATACATTTACAATAACAATAGTTCTGCAACTCTAATGCACCACAACAAGCAATATCAATTTGTGAACTTTTCTTATGTTCTTTGTTTTGTTTTGATAAGAAGAATTTATTAATCCACATAATTAGGAATAGCCCAGGCATTTGTGATCTTTTCTTTCGTAAGATCTCTTTGTGAATCAAGCCTTTATAAAAAAACAAACAAACGCATCAATTACCAAGCATAGTCAGATTGGAGGACCTTTTACCTTGGAAAAGGCAAACAGATGCAACGCCCTATTGCTGGTGACACTGCCTCAAACCAGTCCACAAATGGAGTCCGAGAAGAGTAAGATGAATATGTAGTTATTCTAATTCCTTGTTTTTCCACTATTTCTTTCCTCGGGTATCCTAATTCATCCCCACGCTGCCTACGCATAAAAAAATCTTTCACTATTTGTTTACTAGAAATGAGCTGACTGCAAACCATCTGAAGGTGAATTTTTTTCAGTAATACACTCAACTAGAGTAGTTTCTTGTGTATAGTATAGTAGCATTGGTGTGCTTCGGCAGTCGATAATCCCATTTTTAGAGTCTGGAATTGCTGTAATTGCACCAAAACCTATTAGGTGCCTAATCCCACTAATCAGATGTGAGTACCACCATATCCATTAGCGTCATAATTGCTAACGCGATGTACCATTTGGGCCATAGCCATATCAAATACGAATTTGTTAAATAAAACAATCCTTCTTTCCCATTCATAAATCAATTCGATTTTCATAATTCATGAAAACATAAGGAAAATACGTACTAGCCCCAAAAACTCCAAAAAAGCCCGATGATATCTACACAAAATATGCCTACAACAGTGAAAGTAGAACAAGAATGCTGGAAGTTCACCTCCTGGAAAACCCTCTATCCTTAGAGCCAGCTCCATCTCTTCGATTCTTCTCCAACACTAAGGCCCGTTCCCTCTCCTTCTCCCGCTTTTCTCTTTTCAACCGCTCCTTCCTTAATTCCTCCAACGTCTTCTTCCCACTTTTCTTTCCCTCTTCCTCTACTCCTCTCGCCGACCCATTATCCCTACCACTCTCGCCATTCTCATTACTGCTCCGCTTTTCAAGGTACCAGGGTAACTTGACTCCTTTCCCCGCTAACCCGTACCCTAACCTATACTTCTCATCCTCCGGACCCACAACCTTGGGCGCGGCCTCCTCTCTCTTCATCCTCTTCTGCTTCTTCTTAAACCTATCTCCTTCGTCACCTCCCTCGTTCTCTAAACCCTTAATAGGGTCGAAGATCTTAATCCCCTCGAAGAGGTTAATATGGCCAGTTTTAGGCTCCAGTTCATCGGGCTCTGCAGATCGGGTCACCGGATCCAAGTTGCGGGCAGAGCGGAGGCGCTCGAGGCGAAACTCGGAATCGCGCCTCCTCGATTGCTCGCGCTTCAGCTGCTCCTCTTTGGCCGCGGCTTCCTCGTCCTGGCGAACTTTCTCTCGGTTTTCATAATTGTACACATTCCACCGCTTCTGCGGTAGAATATTCAGACCTCCATGGCCTCCCATAACAACTCAATTTCTTCAGATGATTTGTACGCAAAATCTTTAGGGCTGTTCGGAATGAATTGGGAATTGGAGATTTGTGGATCGGCATAAATACTAATTTATTATTCTGATAATCACGTTTCTTTCTCCCGTTGGAATCTTGGATGATGCGTGGCAAGCTCGTCATTGCACATGTTATTGGATGTGGGCTGGGCTCTCAGAAATGGGCTCGGTATATGTGTATTTTATGATTGTGGGCGGAATGTAAGTCCATTACCTATCAAATAAAACTTTGAATTTCGTTTTTGGAGATGGTTGTAATTTAGATATAAAAAACAACTTGCAGGTCGTTGGTGAAAAGTATATATAATTCATTCTTTCAGTATTTTGAAATTTGAAATATTTATTCAAGTCTGAATTATGTAAATATTCATTCTTTCGATATAGTGGAACTTCAAACTTCTGTTCAAGTCTAAACTCAAATAAACATAAATATTATGCAGAGAAATTATGATACGAACATGCAGATAGAAAATTGGTAGAAGAACAAGTTAATTAATAAAACAAGTTAAGGTACATTAGTCTCTCTTGGTATATGATCATGTGTACATAATTACATCTAATTTATTGCATTGAATACTCATCTTCAAATACCCATCAACAAAACAAATCGATTAAAGCTATGCATTAAAAGTCTTCAAAAAATTGCTATTAATTACCTGTAGAAATTGGCATATATCCTTGTGTCCACATATGGAATTCACCTACCTTCTAGAAATGCAGAAGCCGATCGAACGAGAAGAGTTGTATCGATAGCGTTAGAAATCATAAAATAAATCACATGATTTAGGTTAGCACTCATAATCCACCATCGAACTTATATTATTATAACAAAGTATTGATTATGGTGCAGTAGAAATTTTCCTTTTTTTTAAAGCCAAATTGGGTCTCACGGCTTACGTTTGCATGTCCAGAATAAAAGTATAAACTATGTACAACAATACAATTTATGCATGTCTCTAGATAACACCCACTCCATGCACTGCCAGTCCCTTCAAATTACTTATTCAAAAAATCTTCACAATCTCTTATTATTTATTCACACTCCACATTTTACCTTTTTTTAAAATTTTTTTTAAAAAAAATTTATCAAATATTTTTTATATGAATAGTGAATAAAAAATTTGAAATATTTTTAAAAAAATAAATTCAAAAAAAAAATTTTAATATTAAAAAATATGAAATGTGGAGTATAAGTGAATAGTAACCGATTGTGTAACAAAACCCATTACTTAATATTAAAAGCGGAGACGCCTGCCAAAGGAATCTTCTCGTCAACCTCAAGTCTTGATCCATAAACCACGAAGAAGAACGCGCATTCAACCATAATCTATGGAGCAAAAGTCGAATAAGAAAGATAGTATATTTCAAGATCGGTCATGCATGCACCATATAATTACATAAGCACAAGCAGGCCATTCAAACAAGCCGCCTCTCACCCAACAGGGAAACGGAAGAAGAAGAAGAAAAATTAAAGAAGATGGCGAAGCTCGGATGCAACATTGATGGGAAACTGGATGACACAAAGTTCAGCCAGCCAATGCCATGGATCATGGGCCTCTACGTTGCAGCAGCGTCCCTGGCCTTCCTCGTTCCCATGGCCGCGGATGTCATTTAGGGGATCCGCCATCGGAAGTTCTGGTTTCCCTGCAATTTCTCCTCTCTCAACGCTACTTCCCTCACCTTGTTAGCTGTGGCAACCAAACTCTCGGTGGATTTAAATACCTCGATGCCTAGATGGCAGGATCAACTTGCAAAACTCAGCAACACTGTCTTCATCTGTACGGTAATGAGTAATTCTATGTCTTCCCTTGGCACCATGGAGAACAAGGAAATGTTCACCAACATTCTGGCATTAGGAATACTTGTTATCACTGTTATTGTGAATGTTTCCATCCAACTAGCCACCGGAGTAATCTATGTTTATGTTTTCTGGAAAGAACATGCTTTAATCTTGTTCATCATGCTTGTTTTGCTTCTTCTCTTGAGTTTTTCTGCCTTGACTGTTCCGAACACTAAGCAGTATTTGGAACTCAAGTACAGTAAAAAGCACCAACTAGCTCTCAAAGAAGGCTTCAATCAAACCGGGAAACCGGTTGTTGACAAACTCAGAGAAGATCTCATGAAGTATTGGATGATGGCTCATATGGGCAGCCCACAATTTGTGGTGGGGCGTTCAGTGACATGCACAGCTTCTGGAGGATTCTGTCTTCTGAGCCTCGCAACTTTAGCACAAGCCATGGTTAGATCCCAGTTTATGCCATGGTCATTTAAATTTTGCAGCGGAGAGTCAGATTATAAGTGGTCGACCACTGTAGTTCTTGCTACTCAGACAATTGCGGTAGGAGTTGGTACTATTGGCCCAGCATGTAGATGGTTCATCGCCATCCATTTCTCTCGCCCTAGCATAGGAAATCAAACTGGCAGAAAAGGGTTTAAAGTAGAGAACTACTG
Organism: Pterocarya stenoptera; assembly: GCA_003123785.1. NCBI lineage: Eukaryota > Viridiplantae > Streptophyta > Magnoliopsida > Fagales > Juglandaceae > Pterocarya > Pterocarya stenoptera. The sequence goes on along the minus strand of QEOT01003361.1, from coordinate 78,356 downwards.
GATCCAGAACTTAGTAGAGATGAAAGAGAGCCCATTAAGTTTCATACGTGTTCGTAACAAGCACTGCAGGAAACGTGCTCATGATGCAAAAGATCATTTCTTAAACTTGTGTATTGGAGTGCAGATTGGACTTGTCTTAATGAGCAAGGCGACTCGTCTCATTTCCACTTTATTTGTGAGCGGGATCTTGTACTGCTGAGACTGCTACCAAGGTTTGAAGAAGAAGTTGATATTCCAGAGTGTTTCAGACACTCAATCAGGTTCAGATTCACAGCCTTGCTCAAAGCTGGATCTTAGCCGTTTTGTTTTGGATCTCGAAGGCGAGGATGCATTGGTTGAGAAGATGAAGAAATACAATCGGGGACTCTATTGATTATTGGTTTCGGATGGGGCAAAAGAGACGACCTAAATACCTCATAGCACTATTGAAGAGATCTACACATGGATTCAAGGGAGTGGTGGAGTTTGACAGTAACCTAGTTCCTTCTTTAGAATATGAAGAACCGCCAAACTGTTGGGCTCTTCCTGTGGTGACACTAACATGTATTGCAATAACACTTCCAAACATCAGTCCTACATCAATTCAAGAATTACTATGTAGTGTGAACGAGGGTCTGACATATATAAGACTCTTAGAAAACAACCTGGACGCAAGAGAAGAATTGCTCAACATCAGAAGGGCAGCAGAGGGGGTGCGGTTACGAGTGGAACTCTACCGCAAGTGGCTGGATTTGACCTCCATAAACTGTCCCTTCAAGGAAAAACCCAACATGAAATACTTCAAAAACTTTCAGATACTGCAAAGAACAAGCTTTTGGAGTTTCACAAGAATCACACGCCGCAATGTTTGAAGCACGGTCCTTCGAAATGGCCAATCAAGATATTGGCTGCCAATTCCATGTATAGGATAACTCAAACTATGCTGCTAAAGAGACAAAGCGAAAATGCCCAGATGGGTGAGAAACTATTTGAAACGGTAGCTGTCATGATCTCTGATATATTGGGTGCTTTCCTCACTAACATGCAATGTTTTATATCCATGAAGTGTTTGAACAGTGCCATTGAGGACTGCGTGAGACATGCAGTTGACATTCTTGGCAAAGCTGAAAATATTCTGGAACTTCAAGAACATGGAGCATTTCCCGGTTTAGATCCCTGTCAAATGGCAAGCATTGAAGAATGGCGTTTACTTTACATGCAAAAGCCCTTGCCTTTCAATCCTTCTCCGTCAGAGAGTGAGATAGCTTCTTCAAGTTCAAGTGACGTGTACCTAATCATTGACTAGAATCGGCAACCGTGGAGCTGAAAAACTGAGACAGCTTATGATTTTCAGGTCAGTGCAAACATTGTACTATAGGAAAAAAAATGGCTTCTGCTTCTTTTGCAACTACTCTCCCTATGCAAGGAAAGTTTTGTTAGAATTAATCTATGAAATAAATAAAATATTATTTTGAATATTTCAAATAATTATATGATATATATAATTAGTTCTTTATGTATTGAATTTTGTGTATTGATGGAAAAGTTATCTTTATATTCAGATAAAATGGATCGAGAAAGTATAAATCTCATATTGATCAATAAAAATGTTGACAAGAATTTCCGATAAAAAAATGTCGCTCACTTAAGAAACAATGTAACGAACAAATCTTAAATTCGGTCACAAAATAATTTATGAAAATACGTGGCATCCCTGGCATTTAGGAATCATGAAGTATTACAAACAAGCAAAGCGGAAACTCATCCTCAAAACACTTTTGTCTTGAACGAAGATTGCTCGCCCAAGCATCATCGCCTGGGCAATAAATGAAGCCTATAAGAGCATGGCAGGCAATTGGTGCATGCAGTCTATAGAAAATTATTTATTTCCAATAGTTGTACTACTACATCATGATTAGTTCTAAAATCTCAAATTTAAGACCAAATATCATGATGCAAGTTATGATCAACATTAAATGTGCCTAATAATGACCATAATAAATATTTTTCATCATGTAATTATCACAATAATTATGGAATGTTCAACTTAGCAATGTCTCTTCATCCCAGGATTCTCGTAAAAGAGCCTCGTTTGTTTTTAGAGATGATATGAGATGAGATGAATTTGAAAAAGTTGAATTGTTTATTTTATTTTGTATTGAAATTTGAGAAAGTTGTAATGATTATGTGAGAGAATATGAGATGAATTTGAAAAAGTTGAATTGTTTATTTTATTTTGTATTGAAATTTGAAAAAGTATAATGATAAAATTGATTGAGATGAGATGAGAGTTTTCTGAAAACAAACAAGGCTGCTCGAAGAAGTGCTAACGGAAGAACAGCAAACTAAAATGCTTCAATGTTCTCAAAAAATAGTCGTTACGATTGAGCCGTAAAGCCTGATTCGATATTCATTAGTATTTTCTTCGTGATTTCTCAAGTTTTTTGAATATATTTCCAACAAGTTTTGTTCTTGAGGTGAAAACGACACCATGGGGTTGAAGATCTTTATACCCTCAAGAGGTTAATATGACCCGTCTTGGGCTCCAATTCATCGGGCTCTGCATATCGGATCACCGGAGCCAAGTTGCGGGCAGCGCGGAGGTGCTCAAGGCAAAACTTGAAATCGTGCCTCCTCGCTTACTTGCGTTTCAGCTGCTCCTTTTGGCCGTGGCTTCCTCCTCCTAGTGGACCTTTTGTAACAAACCTCAGCTGGAAAAGTAAAGTAAATTACCACTTCGAGGTGAGACCCTTCAAGAAACAAAATAAAAGAGAAAATAGGAAAAGTTTTAGTACTGATTCGATAAACCTTCACGAGGTTTGAACAGTAAATTGAGTTAATACGAGAATTAAAAGTGAAATAAAATATTATTAAAATATTATTTTTATTTTAAAATTTAAAAATATTGAATTGTTTATTATATTTTATTTAAAATTTTGAAAAAAATATAATAATTATATGAAAAGAGTTGAGATGATTTTAAATCTAAAGCAGAGCTAACTAAACAGATGATATTCCATACATAGGGTTGCCTAGTTCATGGGCTGAGATAAACAAGAAAAAACTAATAAGCAATATTAAGGTTGTGTTTGTATATTAAGCTGAGTTGAGTTTTCTATGAATAATAGTGAGTTGAGATGGTGGAGTGAATTATGTGGGCCGCACTTAAGATAAGTTTAAATGTGTTTTGATGTTAAAATGAGTTTAAATGTATTTATGAAAAATTAAAAATGATTATGAATCTCACATATAAAGAAATTTTGAGTTAAGATGAATTTAATAATTTGAGAATTAAATATTTAGATATTAAAAGAGGTCTAAATCTAAACCGAATTCAACGAAACTAAGCACAATCAAAAAACCAAACCAACCCTAAAGCGTTTTGGCATGGGACTCTATAGTCTTTACAATCCATTCGTACTGAAGTAAACTACTGCATAATAACTCAATTTCTTCATATGATTTGTAGGCAAAATCTTTAGGGCTATTCAGAAGCAATTGGGAATTGGGGATTTGTGGGTAATCTATTATTCTGATAGTCACTTTTCTCCCATGGGGATGATGATTGATGTGCGGCATCGTCGTCATTTCACATGTTATTGGATGCTGGTTAAAGGGGCTGGGCTCCCAGGAATGCGCTCGGTATATGTGTATTTTATTATTTTGGGCCGATTGTAAATCCATTAACTATCAAATAAAATTTTGAATTTGGAGATAGGAAAATAATATACTTACAATTTTTTATCATTATTTATAATTCATTTTTACTCAATCAATACTGTCATGCCACTCCACTAATAATAAATTTAATATTACAAAAATATCCTTTATTTTATGTAGAGTTATAAAATAATTACAAAATAATTATAAATGTACCATTTTCCTTTGGAGATAATTGTATATATATATATTGAATAAAATATTTTGATATACATCAATGTAAAGTGTAAACTATAATTTTTTCTTAATTCTTTTATTTACAAGCTGACATAAAAGATAAATTTCCGACACCGTTTACATGATAATGTTTGAATTATGACTTTTTTTACGAATCATATCATGCCATGCCAAGTCAACATTAAGGAGAGTATATCCTCCATATCGGCTTGCAAATAAAATCTTTATTTTTTAATTCTTTTATTTACAATTAAACATGGAACATGCACTCTCCACACCGTTTATATGGCAATATTTTATTTGTAAAAGATTTGATTCAACTTTTATTGCAAAGAATTATTCTATTATTAAGCTGGTGTCTAGAGTATACTATTTATATACATCACTTAAATGATAATATTTAAATTATAAGATTTAAATTTTAAATTTTTTTTCAAATCAAATTATGTCACGTAAGTACAAAACTTAGTGTGTTGTCCCTATCGGCCTATAAATAGAATTTTTCTTCATACAAATCATAAATATCATGTCAAGTCGAGGTTGAAGAGGGTGTTATATATGGTGGATTAATTTGTATCTCAAATTACCAAAAACTTCTAATTGCAGTATAAGCTATGTATATTCTTCAACTTACATTATCGATTAAGATCTTGAAATAAAAATTTACGAAACCAATATAACGTGACTCAATTTTAACAATAAAAGGATAATCAATAAAACATACAGATAATTGGAATTGTACGTTTAAGGCCTCGTTTTGATAGTGAGATGAGATGAGATAGTTTTAAATAAAAGTTGAAAGTTAAATAAAATATTGTTAGAATATTATTTCTTAATATTGTTTTAAATCACTACAAGAAAAATGGACTTTTACGACCAATTTATTGCAACCAACAGATTGAATTAGTCGCAAATACAGACTATTCGCGACTAATTCAGTCTGTTGGTTACAATAAATTGATCGCAAAAGTCTGTTTTTCTTGTAGTGAATTTTGAAAAAGTTGAATTGTTTATTATATTTTATGTAAGAATTTGAAAAAGTTGTAATGATGAGATGAAATCGTTTTTGTATTTAAACGGGATCTAAACTTTTATAGTTTTGGAAGTAAAATAAATAAATAAAAATAAGTTCCACTTCATTGGTTTTGGTGAAAAATATAATTCATTCTTCAATATTTTGAAACGTCAAATATTTATTTAAATCTAACTTCTGTAATTCATTCCTTCGATATAGTGAAATCATTTCAAACTTTTGTTGGGATCTAAACTCAAATAAAGAGATATATTATGTAGAAAGATTCTGATACAAATTACACACAGAAAATTGTTAGAAGAACAAGTTAAAGCCAGTAAACTACATCGTGATGTCTCTGATCTGTACATATAATCTATTGCATTGAATAATCATAGCGGTGGGATCTCACCACCATTTTCAGATATCCATCAACACAATTAATCGATTAATTAAAGCTCTTCGTCCTCAAATAATTGCATTTTACCTGCACTTTGTGGCCACATGTGGAATTCACCTTCCATAAATGCAGAAGCCGAGCATGAAGGATTATATCTATAAATTCAAATGGAAAGACATCGATTACGTTAGCAGTCATAAAACAAATCACATTTAGGTTAGCACTAGTCATGATATCATCCACAATAACAGAAATTTTATATTATATCAAACTATGGCTTCTGCTGCAGACTGCAGTAGAAGTTCCTTCGAAATCTATCATTTCCAAGTCACAATTGGGTCCCCCATCATTCTCAATCCCAATCATAATCCATTTTTTTAAGCCAAATTGGGTCTCACGTTTTATGGATGTCATGAATAAACTATGTGCAATAATACAATTTGTGTAGCTCTCTAGATCACACCCACTTCACTACCAGACGGCCAAATACAAAACAATAGATAAGAGCAATCAAATCCTTGGTGGCAACGGAATCTTCTGGCAAACTTGAAGTCTTGGTCCATAAAACAACCAGAAGAACATACATTCGACAATAATCTATGGAGCAGAATTCGAATAAGACAAACAGCATTCATGGTCGAATGTCGACATCAAATCATGGACCAAATAATTAAATAATTTAAGCACAATTAGCAGGTTCAAAACCAGCCTCTCACCCAGCAGGGAAACGGAAGAAGAAAGATGGGGAAGCTCGGATGCAACATTGATGGGAATCTGGATGACACAAAGTTCAGCCAGCCAATGCCATGGATTGGCCTCTACGTTGCAGCAGCGTCCCTGGCCTTCCTCATAGCCATGGCCGCAGATGCCATCCAAGGGATCCGCCATCGAAAGTTTTGGTTTCCCTGCAAGTTATCCTCTCTCAATGCTACTTCCCTCACCTTGTTAGCTGTGGCAATTAAACTCTCGGTGGATTTAAATACCTCGATGCCTAGCCGGCAGGATCAGCTTGCAAAACTCAGCAACACTGTCTTCATCTGTACGGTAATGAGTAATTCTATGCCTTCCCTTGGCACCATGGAGAACAAAGAAATGTTCACCAACATTCTTGCATTAGGAATACTTGTTATCACTGTTATTGTGAATATTTCCATCCAACTAGCCACCGGAGTAATCTATGTTTTCTGGAAAGAACATGCTTTAATTCTGTTTATCATGCTTGTTTTGCTTCTTCTCTTGAGTTTTTCTGCCTTGACTGTTCCAAACACAAAGCAGTATCTGGAGCTCAAGTACACTAAAAAGCACCAATTAGCTCTCAAAGAAGGCTTGAATCAAACTGGGAAACCGGTTGTTGACAAACTTAGAGAAGATCTGATGAAGTATTGGATGATGGCTCACACGGGCAGCCCACAATTTGTGGTGGGGCGTTCAGTGACATGCACAGCTTCTGGAGCATTCTGTCTTCTGAGCCTCGCAACTTTAGCACAAGCCATGGTTAGATCCCAGTTTATGCAATGGTCTTTTAAATTTTGCAGTGGAGAGTCTGATTATAAGTGGTCCACCACTTTAGTTCTTGCTACTCAATCAATTGCAGTAGGAGTTGGTACTATTGGCCCAACATGTAGATGGTTCATTGCCATCAATTTTTCTTGCCCTAACAGAGGAAATCAAACTGGCAGAAAAGGGTTTAAAGTAGAGAACTACTGGATCCAGAGCTTAGTGGAGATGAAAGAGAGCCCATTAACTTTCTTACATGTTCATAACAAGTTCTGCAGGAAACTTGCTCATGATGCAAAAGATCATTTCTTAAACTTGTGTATCGGAGTGCAGATTGGACTTGTCTTAATGAGCAAGGGGATTCGCCTCATTTCCACTTTATTTGTAGGCGGGATCTTGTACTGCTGCGACTGCTACCAAGGTTTGAAGAAGAAGATATTCCAGAGTGTTTCAGACACTCAATCAGTTTCAGATTCACAGCCTTGCTCAAAGCTGGATCTTAGCCGTTTTGTTTTGGATCTCGAAGGCGAGGATGCATTGGTTGAGATGATGAAGAAACGCAATTGGGACCCTACTGATTATTGGTTTCGGATGGGGGCAAAGAGACGACCTAAATACCTCATAACACTATTGAAGAGATCGACACATGGATTCAAGGGAGTGGTTGAGTTTGAGAGTAACCAAGTTCCTTCTTTAGAATCTGAAGAACCGCCAAACTGTTGGGCTCTTCCTGTGGTGACACTAACATGTATTGCAGTAACACTTCCAAATATCAGTCCTACATTAATTGAAGAATTACTATGTAGTGTGAACGAAGGTCTGACATATATAAGACTCTTAGAAAACAACCTGGACGCAAGAGAAGAATTGCTCAACATCAGGAGGGCAGCAGAGGGGGTGTGGGTACGAGTGGAACTCTACCGCAAGTGGCTGGATGTTGATCTCCATAAACTGTCCCTTCAAGGAAAAACCCAACAAGAAACACTTCAAAAACTCTCAGATAATGCAAAGAACAAGCTTTTGGAGTTCCACAAGAATCACACACCACAATGTTTGAAGCACGGTCCTTCGAAATGGCCAATCAAGATATTGGCTGCCAATTCCATGTATAGGATAACTCAAACTATGCTGCTAACGAGACAAAGCGGAAATGCCCAAATGGGTGAGAAACTATTTGAAACAGTAGCTATAATGATCTCTGATATACTGGGTGCTTGCCTCACTAACATGCAACGTTTTATATCCATGAAGTGTTTGAGCAGCGCCATTGAAGAGAGGGAAGACAGCGTTAGACATGCAGTTGACATTCTTGGTAAAGCTGAAAAGATTCTGATATTTCAAGAACATGGAGCATTTCCCGGTTTAGATCCCTGTCAAATGGCAAGCATTGACGAATGGCGTTTATTTTACATGCAAAAGTCCTTGCCTTTCAATCCTTCTCCGTCAGAGATTGAGACAGCTTCTTCCAGTTCAAGTGACTTGTGTCTAATCATTGACTAGAATCGTCAAGCTTGGATCTGAAAAACAGTGAACTTATGATTTTCATGTTAGTGCAAAGCTTGTACTCTTAGAAAAAAAAAAAAGGCTTCTGCTTCTTTGACGAAGATTGTGTAATTACTTGCAACTACTCTCCCTATGTTAAGGAAAGTTTTGTTCTTGAAGTGGAAACAACATCATGCTGATGGACGTCATGACCTTTTTACTTTTTCTTTTTCTTTTCCCTTTACTAACGCCCATAGTAAATTCCCCACGTACCATTTAAATACTTCATACCAACAGTATTTAGAAGATTTTGAAATAAAGGCTGGGAAACTGATGTGATACCTCTATGGTTTTGAAGAACGAAGGAGAGACTTGGGTCTCTGTTGCAGGCTATGGAAGCTGGTGGTTTGGTTTCATATAGGAATTCGTCCAGGTTCCACATTCTGTCTTGAGAGTCTGTATCTTTGGGCTTGAATTTTGGAAGGAGAAGACCACCGGTAGTTGGCAAGGGACCTTAGTTGCTTTGCCTTCTGAAAATTCAATTGGAGTGTCGAGAGTCGATGTTTAGGTGTCTCGAGTAGACATTTTCGCCGTTACAGATAATTGTAACGAATGGTTTGGAGTCACTAGTCGCTGCTAAAAATTGTCCCTGTGATTCCATATAGTTTAGTCTGAAATCGTTGGCAATAGGTTAGAGACTGTAGTGAACACAAATCTAATAAAACACTATTGCCTTGACCAATATATTTGTGTCCCGAAAGTCTCAATCCGAGCCAGAAAGACTGTATCAGTAGATTCGGACGTGACAAAACTGAATACACAATACTTTAGCAGTCATAAATAAATCACATTCATCTTAGCATTCACGATCCACCATGACAAAGATGTATTTAATAATTAAATAATTTCTATCGTAAAAATCTCTTATTATATGTCAAATTATGAGTCACATGGTATTAATATTTATTTTAAAAGGGGAAGATATTCCAATCTTATCAATAACTTTCACTGGTGATAGAAGAATATCGAAATTACAAAAAAAAGTTTGGAGAAAAAAAGTATATTTATAAAGCATACCCTCCACAACTGCATTCTACACCATTCACGTGATTGGATGAATATTATTCTTTCGAGACATGCTACTATATTCTCTTAATTTATATCACTTACTTTGTCTCTTGATGCGACATCACATTGTGATGTCATCTAGTTTATTAAAAAAATAAAAAAATATACAAACGTAAACGAGTAATCGGAATCTAAGTTTTTAGAATTTCTCTTTTTGCATTTTCAGGTGTCATTTTGTTTGGAATATATATTTTTTATTTTTTTTAATAAGCCAATGTGATGCTACATTAATTAAGGGATAAAGTGAGTGGTATAAATTATAGGCATAGTAGAATTACTCTTATTCTTTCAAATTAAATTATATTGTACTTGGAATGTGAGAGTTTGTGTTCCTGAAATCTAAAATGACCAATAAGGGGTCCCCAAGGAGAATTGGACGTGTATTAATAATATCCACTTGAGGAATTTATTTTGGCAATAAACTATATATGTCGACACAATCTTTTGTGTATCTCTAGAGGTACAGAAGATTGTGCATCTTCAAATAAATTAAAAATACTATAACGACGACATCCATAAACGGAAGACAAAAGGAGAAACGAATCATGTGCTTAACGGTAAAAACAACTAATAAACTCATCCGACAGATTAAGGAAAATGCTTGCTCCACAGATGAAGCCCACGAAAGCAGCCACGGATTTTTTTTTTATTTTTTATTTTTTTATTTAGTGGTTAAGAAAGTATTTTTAAATAATGTTATGAATTTTTTTTTAACAAAAATATTTAAAGATATAAAAAAAATGTATGAAAATATAAAATAAAAATAAAAAAACATTTTCTCCGTTCGGTGGCCACGGTGGCCTTTATCTGTGGACGTAGCAGATTAATATGTGGAGGCCGGTGCAGAAGTCCAATAAGAAGACTCTATTTATTGTCAAAAGATAAACGAAGTCAGAGATCAGATAATTAAAAAAAAAAAAAAAAAAAGTAGATCAAAAGCCTCTCACCTGATAGGGAAACGAAAGAAGAAGATGGGTAAGCTCGGATGCAATATTGATGGGAACCTGGATGACACGAAGTTCAGCCAGCCAATGCCATGGATTGGCCTCTACGTTGCAGCAGCGTCTCTAGTCTTCCTCATCTCCATGGCCGCTGATGTCATCCAAGGGATCCGCCGCCAGAAGTTCTGGTTCCCCTGCAAATTCTCCTCTTTAAATGCTACTTCCCTCACCTTGTTAGCTGTGGCAACCAAACTGTCGGTGGATCTAAATACGTCTATGCCCCGCCAGCAAGATCAGCTTGCAAAACTCAGCAGCACGATCCTCATCTGTACGGTAATGGGTAATTCTATGCCTTCTCTTGGCACCATGGAGAACAGCGATATGTTTATGAATATTGTGGCCTTGGGAATACTTGTTATTACTGTTATTGTGAATGTTTGCATCCAATTAGCCACTGGGGTAATCTATGTTTTCTGGGGAGAACATGTTTTCATCATGTTTATCATGATTGTTTTGCTTCTCCTCTTGAGTTTTTCTGCTCTGACAGTTCCAAACACTAAGCAGTATTTGGAACTCAAGTATAATAAAAGGCACCAATTAGCTCTCAAGGAAGGCTCGAATGAAAGTGGTAAGCCAGTTGTTGACAAACTTAGAGAGGATCTTATGAAGTATTGGGTGATGGCTCATACAGGAAGCCCCCAGTTTGTGATGGCGCGTTCAGTGACATGCACCGCTTCTGGAGCATTCTGTCTTCTGAGCACCGCAACTTTAGCACAAGCCATGCTTAGATCCCACTTTATGCCCTGGTCATTTAAATTTTGCAGCGGAGAATCTGATTATCATTGGTCGACCACTTTAGTTCTTGTCACACAGACAATTGCAGTAGGAATCGGTACTGTCGGTCCAGCTTGTAGATGGTTCATCGCCATCAATTTCAGTAGCCCAAAAAGGGAAAATAAAAGCGGCAAAAAATCATTTAAAGTAGAGAACTACTGGATCCAGAGCCTAGTGGAGATGAAAGAGTGCCCATTTACTTTACTGGGAATTCGTAGCAGGCACTGCAGGAAACTTGCCCATGATGCAAAAGACCATTTCTTAAACTTGTGTATCGGAGTGCAAATAGGTATTGTGCTAATGAGCAAAGGGATTCAATTCATTTCCATTTTCTTTGTAAGCTGGATCTTATCATGCTGCAACTGCTACAAAGGGTTATTGAAGTTTAGATTCAGGAATGCTGAATCAGCTTCAGAATCACAGCCTAATTCAAAGCTGGATCTTAGCCGTTTTGTTTTGCATCTCGAAGGCGAGGATGCAATGGTTGGGATGATGATGAAACGCAATCGTGACCCTACTGATTATTGGTTTCGGATGGGGGAAAAGAGACGGCCTAAATACCTCATAAAACTCTTGGAGAGATCTTCACAAGAATTCAAGGGAGTGGTGGAGTTTGATAGTAACCAAGTTCCATCTTTAGATTCTGAAGAACCGCCAAATTGCTGGGCTCTTCCTGTGGTGACACTAGCAAGTATTGCAGTAGTACTTCCTAACGTGAGACCTAAATTAATTGAAGAACTCATATGTAGCGTGAATGAAGGTATGATGTATGTAAGACTAGTTGAAAACAACCTGGACACTAGAAAAGAACTTATCAACATCAGGAGGGCAGCAGAGGGGGTGTGGGTACGAGTGGAACTCTATCGCAAGTGGTTAGATGTTGATCTCCATAAACTGTCCCTTCAAGCAAAAAGCCCAAGGAAAGCACTTCAAAAGCTCTCAGATACTGCAAAGAAAAATCTTGTGGAGTTCCACAAAAATCACACGCCACAATGTTTAAAGCACGGTCCTTCGAAGTGGCCTATCAAGGTATTGGCTGCCAATTCCATGTATAGGATAACTCAAACTATGCTGCTAAACAGACAAAGCGGAGATGACCAGATGGGTGAGAAACTATTTGAAGCAGTAGCTACCATGATCTCTGATATACTGGGTGCTTGCCTCACTAACTTGCAACACTTTATATCCGCGAAGAGTTTGAGCAGCTCCATCGAAGAGAGGGAAGACAGCGTGAGGCATGCAGTTCACATTCTTGGTAAAGCTGAAAAGATTCTTAAACTTCAACAACCCAGAGCACTTCCCGGTTTAGATCCTCATCAAATGGCAAGCATTGATGAATGGCGTTCATTTTACATGCAGACGCCCTTGCCCTTCAATCCCTCTCCATCAGAGAGTGAGGCAGGTTCAAATTCAATTGACTTGTACCTAACCATTGACTAGAATCAACAAATCTTTGAGATGAAAAGCAGAGACAGTTTAGCATGATTAGATTAAAATCATAAGCTTGCAATTACCCTCATTATCAATTTGCAGAGTTTGTTGAAGGGGAACAAGGACATCTACTTCTTAGATGATGATTGTGTAGACACTTGATATTACTGTAATTGCATGAGAGAAGTCTATTTTGCTCCCTCCTATAAATTACTGTAATCAGATTCAGAACTACCCACAAAAGCCAACAGCTCTATTTTGCTCCCTCGTGTTCAATTACTACGGATGTTGGAGCCAATTGGAATAAGTTGACAATATAATTGCAAAGTTTGATGCTGCTAATGAATTAAAGCCACAACGCTAGATCAGTAAAAAAATACCTGATCTAGTTCCATCTTTAGGCATTTAAATTGATAAGCCCAATTGATTCATAGAGCAGAAATTGCAATCAATTTGGAAATTAACAGAAGAGAAAAAAGGGCAAAAAGTTGCTCAATTCTTCATTAAAAAATCCGTATCACAATCGGAAATATCCCGACCAACAAACGACCATCACTTCCAGCACAAATCCCCATCCTCCAAAAAAATACAAGAAGAAAACGACCTCAAAACCAGGGGAACTAATCATCGTCGTTCCTCTTCTTCGGCTTGCGGTAAGTCTCTTCGATGTGCTGCGCTATGAGAAGCCCAGTGCCGGCGAGCTTCCTGATATTCGGGACGGCGTAGTCTTGGGCCACGTAGACTCCGCACACTGTACCCACAAGGAACGAGAATGTGCTCTTGATCAAACCCATTTACTTGATCTACTTCAAAATAGCAAATGGCTTCCCCAGAAGTAGAATCAGTCAAGGGTTTTTGAATGGGAGTTAGACAGATTCATTCACTCCTCACGCTTCTGGGGTTTAAACCTCTCCTTCCCAATCCCAAGCAGCATGATTCGTGAACGTGAAGAAGAAGAAAAGTTAAAACCCTTTTCTCAAAAGAAAAGAAAAAGAAGAAGAAAGCCCAGCCCATACTTCGACAATTCTTCAGGGTTGGGCCTGCTGACTTGGCACAATCTGAACCCACCTTTCCTTTTAAGATAGATTAGAAAGTGTATATCAAGTTGATGACTTTGGGTTTGTCACAAATTGAGCCCATTCAGCCAATGACTTGGGCGTTGGGGTGTCAAGTTTCAACTATAATGGAGAATCTACAGGCCACGAGAAAGAAAAGAAAAAGGTTATTAAAAGAAGGAAGAAAGGGTTGGATTTTGGAAACCACCCAAGTTGTCCAGATAAGCTGATATTATGTGGTGACCACACAAATGAGAAAACCAAGACTGAGACACGAGGCATTGAGTGCTGATTGCTTTTGAGTTTTTGTATATCAAGGAAATCAAGCTATGCGTTTTTCTTACGCTCACGTAGCAATGGGAAAAAAACAGTGATGGAAACTTGAAAAAGGTTGGATTGGAGAAGGAGACATGAGTGTGGCAAAGCAAGCATCTACATACAAAAAGACACAAGAATTGCGCACTCTAAAGCCCAATTTGCCCCATTTTTTTATACGTTTTCCTTTTTAAACCTTTACTCATTTGCCTGTAGAAGGGGCGTGAGTGATGGTGGTGACCCACTCACATTTGCCATGATTCAAAGCTGGTTCACCGTCTAATGAGAGAGCATCTATTCATTGTCTGAGCCAATTCCCTCATTCCTAGGAGGCTTCTTCATTACAAAACCATGCACTTTCCCCCACTCTCCCTCAAATGAAAAAGTGTTTTATCATTATACTTTCCATGGGGAAGGTGATTGATTCGGTGCTTTTGATTGAAAGAAACATACAAAGAAAAATTGTGGCTTTTTTTAAGTGCCTCTCTCTCTCTCTCTCTCTCTCTAGAATCTGTAGATTTTAGTACTAGTGTTTAGCACGTGTATTATGAACTTACGAGGAGGGTTTTGCTCTTGATGGGTGGTTTAGAGAAAGCAAGCAGTAATTGTAATGTATTTTTTCCATTGAACAGATTCACATATTTACCCAAAAATCAAAGTGGAGGGAGGATATTGATAAAGTTTGTGAACAGAGATTTCCTGCTAAACTTAATAACGTCTCCAATTTTTATTTTACTTGTTAAGATTGTCTTGTTTTTTTAGTTGTTTTAATTGTCATCAGAGTAGACAATGGTTTGTATGAATATGTAGAGATTTAGGCATTTAAATTAAAGATCGACTTAAAAAATGCACAAATAATAAAAAAACTCGAAGCTGTTTTTGTAAGTACTTCAACCCTTTCCGTCGCTATGTTTAAGCGTTTTGCTACACAACCTCCACCACACACCACACTCCACATTTTTTTTAATTTTTTAATATTTTTTTAAAAAAAAATTATTTTATTTTATTCTTTTTAAACTATTTCAAATTTTTTATTCACTATTCATATAAAAAATATTTGATAAAAGAAAAAAATAAAAAAAAAAATTTAAAAATATGGAGTGTAGAGTTTGGATGAATAGTAGAAAGTTGTGAAGATTTTTTTGTAAGCGTTAAGAGCATTGTTATTCATAAGTCCATATACCATACACAACACACCACAACCTTTTTTATTTTTTTAAATTTTTATTTTATTTTATTCTTCTTAAAACAATTGAATTCTTATACTAATAATTTATATAACATATATTTAATAAGAGAAAAAAAATTACAAAAAAAGTGGTGTGTGAGACTTAGGAATAGAATTTTTCAAGCCTTAATGCTAGGATTCGATACGCCCTCTTTACTGCGTTTTGTGTGTTGCGATTTTATAAGCATGCCACCAATTCACTCTATCTAGATAAGATGAGATGAATTGAAATGAAAATTAAAATGAAAATTAAAGTTAAAAATTAAATAAAATATTATTAGAATATATATATTTTTAATATTATTTTTATTTTAAGATTTAAAAAAATTAAATTATTTATTTTATTTTATATAAAAATTTAATAATAAGATAATATAAAATAAAATAAATAAAAAAATTTTGTGAAAATAAACAAAACCCTCAAAATCTTAAAAGATAAATGCTTTTTCAGAATGCATAAGGATGCAAAAGTGTCTAAAATACAGTTTGTAATGGGCTCTTCTCTACTCTCTAGTGGAAGATTAGATCACAAGTCTCGTACTGTGCTAACATCAATCAGGGACTGAAAACAGTTAGAAGAATCAATAGACAGCCCACAAGCAAGACCTACGCACTCCAATAGCCCCGGTCCCCCTACAATTAAGAGATATGGTAATGGCACACAAGCTAATAAAGAAAAATAGTACCCTTCGGTAGGACTAGATTGTGGGTCTCATAAGCACAACAATATCTATGAAGGACGAGAAGTCTAGAAGTAATAAGCAAAGCTACTTGATAGCCCACAATTAAACTGTGTCTTGCCAATAGCTACAGTCAAACTCTTTAAGAGTTGGCTCAAATGATAAAAAGTATTAGTTTTGGTGATCTGCTCCATCTAAAGCCTAAAGTCTCAATTAAAAAATTTTAATTAAAAAAAAAATAGTAATAATACACACATAATATATTTCATGATGTAAAATAAGGGTATTTCTAGTTTCTACTAACCAGCCTTGTCGAAGCTCTAAGCAGGCATTGAATCGCAGTTCCATAAATTGGGTAAAAGGACTTCATCATTAAACGCAGGCTCATGAAAGACAACGCAGAACCTGTAACTCCAATATAGCTCGGAGTCGGAGCAGCTCATGGTAACAAGGATGAGGGTGGTGTCATACTAGATAAGCTCACCTTCTGATTAAAAAAAGTTGGTACACGTGGCATGTAATGATTGCAACTACTCATGCAGTTGGTCCCACTTTAGAGAGCCTCAAGAGATCTCTAGTCACTCTCACTGCACTGTACAGAAGAAGAGACGTTCGGTCACAATCGCCTGACCAGAGAGAGGGTCACTGCTGCTTTCCAGTTTTAAAGTAAAAAAGCTAACTTTTTTCAGGGGACAATGTTGGTACTTTGTTTATACTCAAGGCTATATTTGGGTTTTTCAATTTTATTATTAAAAGTTATGAACAATTAAAAGGTTTTTTTGTTTTCGTTTTTGTTTTTTGGTCATAACTGTATAATTAGGTGGTAAGTTTTTTTTAGATTCTACATGGATTTTTCTACTAATTATAATTGAAATATTGGAAGGAAAATAACAATATTATGTGGTCAGTATGCCTGGACCCACCTGATCTAACAGTCCATTATCTCCTAAATTTAGCTTTAAAATGGCATAAATAAATCTAATTGTTTGATCTGAGCACACTACAAAAGATCTTGGGGTCAGGATCTATCACGGGAAACAGAATCTGAACCATCGATCTTGTTGACCTTTTTCAATCTATCCAGGCGAATTGAACCATTTAATAAAAAGTAATGTAGATACAGTTTACATGAGATATGCACTTTATTTAGAAAATAGTAGAGCACCATTAGAGACTGAGATTTTTTATATGGATCATTGATTATTTGATTTGTTAACTTTTTCAAAAGATAATGCGCATGGCTTAAGCATCCAAAAGATTATACAAATCATTTCTCTAACATTTAAAAGAAAAAAAACATTTTATTTCTCTAAAAGGCTAAAACAAATGCCTCATAGTCACGGATACGTGCTGTTTAAATAATGAGTTGAAAGTTGAATAAAATACTGTTAAAATATTATTTTTTAATATTATGATTGTTTTTAGATTTGAAAATTTGAAGTGTTTATTATATTTTATATAAAAATTTATAAAAATTGTAATAATGAGATGAGATAAAATAAAATGAAACATTTCTTATATTCAAATGGACTTGAGAGAGATACAATAGTGATTTTGATTGGCATGTTTGAGATGAAATTTCAAATACAAGATTGTGTAAGGTTTCATACTCACATCCTGATTTCTGTTCATTAGGAAATATATGAATGCTAGAAAATACGAAGATTATAAAGAAAACAAAAGTTAAAAAATCTAATTGTTGAAAAGAAAGAATTAGAGTAGAAAATAAATGTTTTTTAAATAAAAAACAGTGAAATATACAATGTTTTGGAAAATTCTGATAGTTAAATATACAAGGAATATTTTTTTAACTAAAATTTAACTATACTTTTTGAAAAGAAAATATTTTAATTACAAAAGAAATATATAAAAATAAATTTATAAATTGATGTAATTTAATGTAGTATGTAAGATTGTAAAATTATTTTTATTATAAATTTTATAAAATTACGTTAATTTATAAATTTATTTTATATAATATTGACTGTAATCTCTTTCACTTTTATAATGATCAATGGGAAAGGACTGGGAGAACTCACGAGTAGCTAGCGGCTGCAGGAGAGAGTTGGGACCGTCGTAGGTTTATGAGTTAAAATTAACGAATAATAATAATAAATAACATAAAGCTGAAAGGCTAGAAGATTTACAAAATCCATAGACCACAATATATTATTCTATAATTAATAAAGGTGAAAAAACAGAACTACACTCAATTAATTATTAGCTTAATTTATTATATCTCGAAGCATTATCGAGGTTGTTTGCAGGGATTTTTATAGGAGTTCGTTTTCAACGAAACCGACGTTTTGTTTTGTTTACATTTTTTTTTTTTTTTTGCAATAGTTTTGTTTACATTTTTAAAAGGAAGAGAACGGGAAAACCTAATAAGCTGTGATTAATCCTTGTCGCTGTCCATACTGATCTGCATGTTCTCCTGCATTTCCTAGGTTTAAGCGTTGAGGTTCTTTATTAATCTCCCTATTTATATATATATAGTCCTCAAGTTGAGTTTAGATAGACATTTTAGATGAGAAGAGATATTTTATAATAATAAAATAAAATATTATTAAAATATATTTTTTAATATTATTTTTTCTTTAAGATTTAAAAAAATTAAATGATTTATTATATTTTTATATAAAAATTTGAAAAAATTATAATTATTAAAATAAAATAAGATAAAATAAGAATTTTATATATCCAAACGGAGCGTCATTCTTTGCATGAGTTTTATTCATTGACATGGCGGATCATAGCTGCTACCATATATATAGCTTTTCAAATGCAATAAAATTAGGTTAAAATAATCGGCATGAAAAATGAAAATCCAAAGAAAAATGAGTAAAGTAATCCCAAGTGGATGCTCAATCAAACATGGCCCATGTGGATTGATTAGCACAAAATAGCAAATTCAATGTACTATAAAGACAAGCATTTGTATGCCTATAATAATGAAAAGCAACCAGACTATAGTATATATATATATATATATTATAATAATAGTATTGCATTCAAAGGAGGAAGAGAATGACGCGTTACGTGTTTGGTGCCGTGTACATGCAGCAGAAGAATTTTTCAGACATGTTGTGACAGAATTCAACACAGCCATGTTATGGGTAGCCTGCCTCTGCATGATTGTTTAAGAGACTAAAGAAATATTGTCAAACTCTGGTTTTCTTTGTATTCCTAGTCTTGCAAGGTCATAAGGGGGGGGGGGGCACTTCGCCCTTGTTTTTCACAAGTCAGCCAATAAAGGTTTCTTGTCTTGTGGAATGCGTGTTTCTGCATGTGCAATCAGTGTGAAGAGGGAACCTAGTCCTACTCTTTTTAAAGAACCAAACTGCATATTTCCTCAGGTTTTGGACACTTTCTAACACGGTAAGTTTTAAGGAATAATAGCAAGAAGATACCAACAACAGAATGGTGAGTTTGGGGCTTAGAAGTCAGAACCAACAAATTATCTATTGTCCTTGGGTTTCTAGAAGAATAATGAATAAGAAATGTGGTTTCAAACAAAAGCTAAGGTTTATACTGTGGCAATCACACATTTTAGCATTCACACAGCAGCATCTTGCGCGTTCCCACAGCCCAAGATTCTAAAGGCTAATTGCCAATCCAAAACGGCCATGTATGACTCAAGCTCAAACTATCATCAACTTAAAGGGGCCCAAAATGGGCAATTTTTAACATTATGCTCTGATCATTTTAACATGATTAAATACTGAATGAAGATG
>QEOT01003361.1:9664-25658 GCA_003123785.1 Pterocarya stenoptera | reverse complement strand
CATTTGCCTATTTAATTTAAATTCAATTTCCACAGTTATTCACTTTCTATATAATAATAAAATATTATTAAATTAATACTTTTTTAATTTAATTTATTTGTATCACATTTTATAATTCTACCAATTTAATATTAATAAAAATTATATTCTAATTAAATTAATATTAAAAAATCATATTTTCAAAAGTCATTTAATATTAATAACAAAAAATATTTGATTAAACTCATCTGAATTTCTATCTAAATTTCTTAATTACAAATTAAATAGTATTTTTGCTTGGAGTAAGAAACTAATATTTTAATGTTTGCTTGAAGTGAGAAATTAGTATCTTAATGTTTAGTGAATCAATTGTGGTTCTCTATCTTTAGTCAACCACTGTAGCAGAAGTCCATTTTATTTTAGATTTGGTTAATCTAATTTGGGGTGTTTTTTATATCTATTATGTATATTTTAATTAACTTTCTCATTTGGCTAAGTCAATATGGATGTTTTAAAAAGTCTTTACATCACACACTATTCACATAATATAATTTGATTTGTAAAATTTAAAATTTATTTTTTAAATTAAATTATATTACATCAATAATATTTAACCTAAATATCTTTAAATATAATTTTTTTTAAGACACGATGTTAGCTTAAAAAGCATATGAGAATGTTAACGATGTCTGTTTGCAACGGATCAAATCTCTAATTCGATCACACATTTTAGCCCGGAGCAATCATCCACCTACAAATTTTTTCTTTTTACAACACTTCGTATAATCATGTTTTAAAATAAAAATATTTATATAAAATGATATTATTTTATAAAATATATTTATACAAATACTCTTCATTTAAAATATATCTACTATATATATAAGTGCGAATTTAAGAGGAACAGTGTTTTCATCTAACACTTTTTCTTCCCCATTTTACCTCTTGCTTCTATGTCCAAATTTCTGTTTTGTCCCTAGTTTTCTTCCTATTTTGCCCCTGCTTCTATTCCCAAATTACCGTTTTGCCCCCATCTCCTTCTGTCTCCTTCGTCCGTTTCTTCATCTCCTGCAATGTGCCGCCTCACGCTAGCGTGGTCAACACCACCCCGCCCATTCTCTTCCCCTCAGGTCGGCGTCCCTCCCCTTCCAATCTCAACCCCTCTCGTACTGTTGTTAACCGCCATGAGGGAATCCAAGCCACGACCTTTTTTCGTTCCACCGTTGCCGTCGCACCACCGCTGGCTACCATCTCTTCACCACACCACCATCGGCCCTCCAGACACCTAAACCACCAAATCTCAACTCTGATCCGCCACCGTTAAAGCCCCTCTAGTTTATTTTTCGATTTGGGTATTTTAGCCTCCAACTGCCACCCACGACCAACCACCACCACTATTTACTTTACAACACCTCTAAGCTCTTCCCTAGCTATCCCAAGTCTTAGTTTATTTCTATTCAAAATTTGGCCTTTTGAGACCCACGACCATAGTCCAAAATACACTGTTACGTTATTGTGCCGCCACCTCTTGTACATCATTGATCATTCAAAAATTATATTTCATTATTGTAAGTAATTTTTCAAAAAACTTTGTGACATTTGAATATATTTTTGCACTAACAAATTTTCTGCAGTCTGGTTGATTTTGTCGAACTTTGAATATGAGGAGTATGGGGGTACGTTGAATGTTAGAATGTGTTGTTTATTTAATTGAATTATGCTTGCGTGCATTTATATTATATTTGGCATCATGACATTTATTGCATCATTTCATGTATGTTCATGTATCGTGAATGAAAATTGAATTTTCATGTAAGAGATGCTTTTTGGGTATGTTTGAAATGAATGGATTGAAAGGAATAAGAGAAAGGAAAATGAATTGTAGGGAAAGTGGTAAGCAAGGACGGTGGTAGAGTCCTGCCTGTGATTCCTGCCTACGGTGCACGTAGTAGGAATGGTGGTAAACAGGGATGGTGGTAAGTCCCGCCTGTGATTTCCTCATATAATGTTAGCATTAGGAATTGTGATAAATAGGGATGGTAGTAATCTCGCATACAGTGATTGATAAATAAATATGTTAGGCCATTTTCTAGGAAAATGTTGGTTTGTGGTTTAATGGATGCGAGCACAATTTTCTAGAAAAATTATCAATTTATGCTTGGGCCGTTTTTGGAAAAAATGATGAATGATATTTAATGGTATGCTTTGGGTCAAATAAATTAATGAATATTAAATAATATTCTTAAAATAATAAAATCATTTAAATATATTAATTTTTTAAAATTATATTATTTTTGAAACTTCAAAATATTAAAAAGTTTACCTGAAAATTAATCTTTGTTCAATATGTTAAAAAAAGATTTGTAGTGTTCAATATAACACTACAAATACCTCATTTAAAATGATTTTGGTAAAATATTTAGAAGATTTTAAAATATTTGACTGAATTTAAAAATTATCAGCTAGATTTAAAATAAATATATTATATTTAAAATGATTTTTTAAAGAGATGTTATTCATCATCTTCCCACTATACACCAATATGTGATTTTTTTTTCTTGATGTATAAACACACATATTTAAACATCAATATATATATGTTTAAATTGAATGGTAAAAATGATAAATTACATATTACTGTATAGTATAAGAGATGAGCTGAATTTTCTTTTTCTATAATTTATTATTTCTAATTTTTAAAGTAATTTATTTGTTTAGAAAATAACAAATTATGTAAAATTAAACTGGACACACATGTAGGGCACGTTGTCCTTTCTTAGTTTATATAAAAATATATTCTCGTATAATCACTTGTTAACCACAGCCGAGGGTGTTGGGCCTTGCAATTTTACAACTACATAATGAGCAGTTATTTAAACGAGAATCATCTCTACATCACACACAAATATGTGATCTATCATTTTTATTATTTTATTTAAACATACATATTTACAAACTAATTTATGTATGTTTAAATATAAGAAAAAAATATGATAAATTATATGTTGACGTGTGGTGAAAAAAATAATAAATAAAATTTCTCTATTTAAATTTTAGTTGTGTTGGAGAAGCAATCCTCACTTTTTCTTTTTTAAAGGAAATATGAAATGCCATTTGTTGGGAACAAAGGCCACCTGAGGCCTATAATCTCAAGGACTGCCCACCCAGGGAAGAGATTGTATGATTAGTGAGGGATCCGATCTTCAGGTCAAACGGGGAGTATATTATTATAGAGGGCTACTAGAGATATAAAACTATAAAAGGATGTCATAAACTGATGTGTCATTGTACCACGTTAGTTTAAGTTTTTTTTCCCTTACTTTCTCCCTCCCTTCCCTTCGTCGCAAATCCGCATTGCCATGCTCAACAAATAACCGATGTTGTTCGTCGAAGTTGGCCCCAGAAACCAGCTGATGTCGCCACCGCCATTCCTATACCTCACCAGTAGCAAACAACTGACATCTCTCTCACAATCTCTCTCTCTCTCTCATATTCTTTACAGTATCATTTTTCTCTCATATCCTTCCATTATCTTAACAATCAAATAGAGAACAACCATCATTTTCCTAGGGCGGGAAACTGGAAAAAAAAAGGTTTAACAATCATGTTAGTTTTTAGAGTATAGATCATGTCGTTTAGTTTTTCATTGGGACGTTACAAATGATATCAAAACCTATCATGATAAAAAAATATATGAGACTTGAGTCGTCCCACCTACAACGGATTTATTGTAATACCCTATTATGATAAGCGATAAGAGTAGGCAGTGCATGAGATCTCATATTACTTGAAAATGATAAGTTCTTACTCTTTATAATGGTTCAATGAGACTCCAATTGTATTATTGACTAGTCATTTTGAAGTATAAGCCATGTCATTTGGATTTTCCATTGAAACATTACAAAAAGGAATTTCGTCGCCATAAAATGGCAACCAACCCTAGAGTAAGTAGAGAATGCTAAACTAGTGATCGCAAGAGTAAACGTTTCAAAGAATCGGCTCTGTTTAAATAGTGAAAGTGTTTCATCTCATTATTACAATTTTTTTAAATTCTCACATAAAGTATAATATACAATTTAACTTCTCTAAATCTCAAAATAATAAAATATTAAAAAATAATATTTTATTTAATTTTAACTTTCATTTAAACCATCTGATTTCATCTCACTATCCAAACCACACCTAAAATGTAACATGAGAATTACAATTTTTCCATAAATGCTTCTAATTAGCGTGAATCTCATAATCATAAAAAGAATTTCGATTTCAGAGAGAAAAGAATAATCACACCACATGTGGGAAAAATATGAATGCGAATGGTTTATTTTTGGGGGACCTTTGAATGTTTGAAACTTCCTGTTTAGATATGGGAAACCGTGTTCTTAGACTCATAAAAAAGTAAAGTTTTGAATATCGTTTTTGGTTAAGACATTGAAATGAAATATTTTGATATCGATACTATTTTGAGATAGTCTATATATAGATAAATTAATTTTATATATAAATTATATTTCAAAATAACATCAATACAAGTCTTAAAAAATTAAAACATATGTTTATAAAACTCAATAATATTTCTAAGTTGTCAATTCAACTATTAAAAAAAATAGTCATTCATCTTCATCACAAAAAGGTAAGTAGAGATTTGATTTTCAATCCTCGATAAAAGGGGATTAGTTAAGAAAATAGTCTTTAAATGTGAGAATTAGAATAAAAATTACAAAAATATATTAAAAATACAAAGAAACAAAATTTTGGCCGGTAAATTGAAAACCGGTCGGTATTAACCAAAATGCATTGATATTTGATCCGGTACGAAACACTTATATTCCCATGCTAGTTATTGTTCTCGCACGATAAATACCGCTCGTTATGGCACGTATTCAAAACCTTGTAAAAAAGTCTTTCTCCGCCGTTGGTTATATTGGAATTAGGCTTATACCTTTAGAGAGTAACTAATATTTTGATTAATTTACTAATTTATTGCAGAATGGCACCACCTATATATAGTCTTTAGCACCATTCATCATCTATTGTAGGGAATTCAAATCTCTCAAGTTTCAACTACTAGGGCTGATGTCTCCATAAAAATTTATCTAATAAAAAAAAAATACGAACACTTTGTTTTACCTTTTTCTTTTTTTAAAAGTTTCCATGTACTTTTTTTTCTCACTTTAAATATTCTTAAGCAATGCAACAATATTTTTATTATCTCCAGTCATATAATTTCTTGATATGATATTTTTAATGAACATTTCAATTGTCGGTGATACAAAATAATTTAAAATATGATGTATATGTATAAACATCATTCTTTAATATATTTTAATTAAAAATATATATTCTTAGTTTTCTTTCACATAATAATTTATCCAATGATAAAAGTGTTAAAACATAAATATAAATAATAAAATCAATCTTTTTTTTTTCTGTTTAAGGTTTTAGAATAAGTGATGATTTTATATAGTATCAGAATAATTTAAAATTTTAAAATAAATGATGATTTCACAAGAAAAAGATGAAAAGGGAAACGAACTTACAAAGCACGTCACAACATGAAGTTTCTATCGAGAATAAAGTCTTCAACTTCTACAAAATTAAATACAAAACCCACATCGGAGACTTTTCTTTTCAACTCACATAACCTCTCGTTCAAAGAATCAAAAGCAAAGATATTCGACACGTTTACATGACTATTTAGCCAGCCTTTGATTAGTTTGGAGTAGGTACCAAGAAATTAAGCCGTATAGAAAGTAAGGATCCGGCAGGCTGGCATCGGGCTTTGATTGGAGTGGGTATAAGAAACCCACAAAAAAGTGGGCCTCCTCATCAAGAATTCATTCCCTTGACTTTGCCTGCTAACCTAACAGGCAACGCCATGCGTGCTCTGCCCATCCATTACTTTCCTTCGTTCTTCCCATTTTACTTGCTCTACAAATCTTGACTACCAGCCTACCGTGCTTGACCCTCACGATCCTTGTTGTCTGCGTTCAGCACGCACGTTAACATGGTGTGGGTCCTCTCCCTACATCCATATTGTTGATCCACCGGCATTCTCAAAAGCTTGTGCAAGTCGTGTACTCAAGTAGCTAGGGTTAATAATTCACCTTACCATGTCGATTCAAGATTATGTTAAGTTGGATCGCCTCGTACATGATATATAAATTAAGAAAATGCTAGTTTGTAGTTTGTTTCTTGGATTTGATATATTTTATTTTTTAAAAAAAAATGTTTAAAATAGTTATAACTAGTGAATGTATGTCCCTTTTTTTAATTATATTTTAATTAAAATGTTTAGGAAAAAATATAAATTGCACTAACAGGCACGCCCAGAGCTACAGTAGCATGGCCGGCCCTATAAATTAATCTAATATAAAGTAATGAGTTGAAAGAAAAATATTATTTATTATTTCTTAATTATTTTTGAGGTCAAACTAAATGTTTAAAATATTATTTATTATCTTAAAATATCTATCACGAATATAATTAAAAAAATAGAAATGAAAAGGACTAGAACATATAAGATTTTCATGGTAAAAGTTGCCATTGGTTTAAACGCAAAAACCATGGTCCATGGTAGACTTTACAGCTTGGACGTTGGTTAAAGCAAAAAGGCAAATGGCGTTGGTATATTCTATTACTTCCTAATATTTCGGTCCAGGAGAAATAAGTTAAGTCGGTGGTTCTTTCATCGAGAACGTTGAAAGTTCTCCTTACTCCAACTGTTCTAGAATTTCTTTCTCTCCTACCGATCAATATAAAAGTCCACAAGTCTGCCATTGCTCTACCCAACAAATCCTACGTACAAAGTTATACAAACAGCTAAATCTCTTCCATCGCTAATTTTCTCAGTTTTCATAATGCAGAAGAGTTCTTCAAACTCGTCATTGGGACCGGGAGGCCTGGACCTAACCCAGGCCTTCTTCAAGGCCATCCACAGCGCCGCTCCTCCCTCCCCGACTAAGCGCCACACCAAGATCTCCGTCATCGGAGCCGGTAATGTGGGCATGGCCATAGCCCAAACCATCCTAACCCAAGACCTCGCCGACGAGCTCGTCCTCGTCGACGCCAAGCCCGAAAAGCTCCGCGGCGAAATGCTCGACCTTCAGCACGCCGCCGCCTTCCTCCCCCGCACCAAAATCATCGCCTCAGTCGATTACTCCGTCACCTCCGGATCCGACCTCTGCATTGTCACGGCAGGGGCCCGCCAAATCCAAGACGAGTCTAGGTTGAACCTCCTCCAGAGGAATGTGGGTCTTTTCCAGAAGATCATACCCCCGCTCGCGCAGTACTCCCCCGAAACCATTCTGCTGATCGTTTCCAATCCCGTGGATGTGCTGACTTACGTGGCGTGGAAGCTATCCGGTTTCCCGTCGAACCGGGTTATAGGGTCTGGCACGAATTTGGATTCCTCCCGGTTTCGGTTCCTCATTGCAGATCATCTTGACGTCAATGCACAGGATGTGCAGGTGAGTGCTCCGTCGGATAATGTTTGTTTGAAAACATAACATCGATTTTCATTTTTTTCAAGATGTCATTTCAGTTTTACTTGAGAAGCCATGCAAGTTTGGCCGTAACTCGTAGGTTATAACTTAAACTAACAATTGACAAAGTGTTTTGAATTTTACATCCATTTGTGGGAAATTTGAAAAATATTTACAAGTTTCTTTACACTTGATTTTCATTGATCCATTTATGTTGTGATAACCTTTTCTACTAAGTACGAAAACGACTAAAATAAAGCCCATATATATGAGGAACAGCAGCTTGCTTAGCTAACCCGCCGTTTGCTTCATGATTAATTAATGTAGGCTTATATAGTTGGGGAGCATGGTGATAGCTCGGTGGCTCTATGGTCGAGCATAAGTGTCGGCGGCGTGCCCATACTGAGCTTCCTAGAGAAACAACAAATCGCGTACGAAAAGGAAACCTTGGCGAATATTCACAAAGCGGTCATAGGTGGTGCTTACGAAGTGATCAGCCTCAAGGGGTACACGTCGTGGGCGATTGGGTACTCGGTGGCAAACCTGGCTCGGTCCATTCTCAGAAACCAGAGGAAGATCCACCCAATATCGGTACTTGCAAGGGGGTTCTATGGCATTGAAGGTGGGGACCTGTTCTTGAGCTTGCCGGCACAGCTTGGTAGGGTCGGTGTCCTGGGCGTCGCCAACGTTCATCTCACGGATGAGGAGGCGCAACAGCTGAGGGAGTCGGCTAAGACCATCATCGAGGTGCAAAACCAGTTGAAGATATGACACATTAGTCGCAGTGGACCGCTAGCTACCATTTGCATCAGCATGTGTATGGAGACTTTAGGAGTTTGAAATGTTCTGCCGTTGGGGAGCCAACTTACGGCATGGGTCCCTTGATTTTATAAATTATGGACTAGTCTACTTAATATGCTAATTTGGTTTCGGTTTATTTTCCCCATGCAGTTTCGGTTTGTTTAACCGATCGATAACAATATATAATTAGAAATAATAATAAACTTATTACTCTTGTATTATTTTTTTTATTATTCTTTTTAATTTTTAATTTTTAAAATTTTTATTTACTTTATAGTTAAGAAAGTGACTATTAGTGAGATTGTATATTTTTTAAATTTTTTCTTAATGATGAAAGATATTAAAAAAATAATTAAAAAAAAACATTAAAAATAGTAAATTGGTGGTAAAAGGATTGTAAGTCTATCGTTATCCTAATTTAAATTTTGAACCATAAGATCTTCAATATATAATAAGGTTTTACATAGGGGCGGGGCAATCAATCAGTTCATTCATTCGTGCCCTTGATTCATTAATAGATTGCTTAGCTCAACTTCTCGGTCAATAATCTTGAACAAAATCTGTGGTAGTCCATCAATTTACATTTGATTTATATTTTTATCTTAATCTATCTTCTTATTTGAGAGGTTATTGTATTTGTATCTTTTTATGTTCAAAATCGCTTAGAAATATTTTTTCTATTTTAATATTTAGATTGCGGGCGATCTCCATCTTTAGTTGTTGTTGAGAGTGGTTTTTATTTCCCGGGAACTATAGACCGGATGTTTTTTTCGAAGGAAAGGTGGTGTGCATGATAGAAATCGGGTAAGCAGGAAACGAGAAAGCTCTTGTCAAATAAATGAGTAAGGAGCTGGCATTTCGGCCTTCAAGTAAGTAGTTTTTATGAGAAAAGGTGTAATTCATCTCATCAAACGACAATAATAAGTTGGAGCCAATATTTGATAAGAATACTGCTTGTTTGATAGCCTATGGTTTTGAAAAACCTTTATCTACTCACCATTAGATCAGCACGTTGCCACGAACCACGGTGTCTGGGTTTCGAATGCCTTCTGTTGTGGACCTACAAGGGAAGGGCCTTCCCCCTGGGTAGGAGAATCATGGAAAACAAGCCGCATCTACAAATGATATAAATCCTACCGTTATTTCGGCTGTTAATTGATGGCTCATATGTTCATATCAGTATTTTAAATACCGGTATAAGTATTATATATATTTTGTATCGGTCTAAATATCGACTTGTATTTTGACTTGTAACGGTTGATATTTTAACCTTTAATTATTATTATTATTTTTAAAATTATAAATTTATTTTTTGACCCACAATTCAGACTAAACTATTTATAAAATAACTTTTCATTTGATAATTAAAAAACGAGGTACGTAGAAGTTGATCATATATATATATGATGACCTGCTAGCATAGAGCAAAATTCAATAAATTATACAAGATATAGATATAGATATGGACCAGAAGCTGTAGGTATTATTTCGGGTTAATCTATTGGAGGTACTGAGAACATATATACGAGCCCTTCTAATGGAAAAATAAGATTCAATAAGGATTTCATCCCACACGTACACGTCATGAGCATTCCACTTTTCTATATTATATAGACTTGTACGTAATGACCAACTCTTTCACTTACCAAACACGACCTTACTCAGCATGGAGGCTTTTATAAAGTCGAGATGCATGATGATCTCTAGGCTGCATTAATCCTTTACTGGAGACTCTTTGTTTCTTTATTTTTTTTTCTCCTACAAAAAAATGCAGAATTCAAGCACTTGGTTTGTATGTCTCCTATTACTCGAATATATTTTCTAAAAAAAAAACACTAGAGTCCAAAATAAAAAATTACTACAAAACAAAACATGCTCCTAAAATGATTTTACAAAGTTCTTGTTTTAAAATTATTATTGAAGAAGAGCAATTTTTCTACGTTATCAAATTGATTTTTTTCAAAAAAGTAAATCTTCTTTCCCTTTCAGCATAAAATAAAATAAAACCATTCAATTCAAACATAGGTCTTGAATTTCTTGTTGAAAAGACGGCCAAGGCTTTTATATATTTCTTTTTCTTTCAATAATTTTGCTTAAGATAAAGAAAATACAAATAAGAGAATAAAAATCGAAAGGATAAAATTATAAAGTAAACGCTTA
This sequence comes from Pterocarya stenoptera, assembly GCA_003123785.1. Lineage (NCBI taxonomy): Eukaryota > Viridiplantae > Streptophyta > Magnoliopsida > Fagales > Juglandaceae > Pterocarya > Pterocarya stenoptera. The sequence continues at coordinate 15,234 of QEOT01003361.1, read as the reverse complement.
AATTTATAAAATTATAAAGAAAATATCACACATTTCATTCAAGTCACCCAAATTGATAATTTATTTTTATAGAGAAACACATTTTCATAAATAAAAAATTCAATATATGGACGATAATACTTAGGGGCCCAATATACACTTCCACGGCCCAACACAACTGGAACAAGGCTTCCAACGGTGTCGTGGAACCTCAGGCCCGCACATACACTAGAGCGAGAGAGAGGTAGTGTTTACCTTCTCGTTCCGAAGAACTAGCAAATCAAGGTTACGAAAATGGCAGGAAGATTGGGCAGCATGGCTTCTAGAATCATGGGCGGAAATGGTGTCGTTTGTCGCTCTGCGGCCTCCTCTCTTCGCCTCCGTTCCGGGATGGGCCTCCCAGTCGGCAAACACATCGTCCCCGACAAACCCGTGAGTACACTGACCCCTTTTAACCAAATCCCTAGAATTTCGATCCCGCACACGGTTGAAGATTGTCCTCTTTTGTTTACAATTTGGGTAGCATTCAAAACAAACATCCAATTCCTAACAAGAATTTACTTTTTTTCCCCTGTTCCAGGTTCCTGTCAATGACGAGCTGGTTTGGGACAACGGGACCCCATATCCCGAGCCCTGTATAGATCGCATCGCCGATACAGTTGGAAAGGTAATAAATTATTCCTACCCTCGGACCTTCTATATCTGATTATCTTAAGTAAGTATTTGGAAGATTTTGTAGAAATCGAAGTGCAATCGTATGTATTTTTTTTTTTTTTTTTTTCCGAAAACAGTATGAAGCATTGGCTTGGCTGTGCGGAGGTTTGAGTTTTTTCGCGTCTCTGGGATTGTTGGCTGTGTGGAACGATAAAGCATCCAAGACACCGTTTGTAAGTCAAAACCTCCAACTCGATCCTTTGTTTCTGAATTTTCCAAATATAGTGATTTGCTAATGATAGTTTGTCGTGTTATAAGGAACTTAGGTATGGTTTGCTACATCTAGATTGATTTTTCACTAAGCGAATTTGTGTTTCCTTGTGTTATTCTCGGATGACCTTCTTGCTATTTTTTTATGGCATAAAGCGATAGAAATTTAATTTTTGTAAGTAAATGTTCGGAAAGTATCAAGAAGGGAGTGTCATCAGGCAGAAGAGAAAATATGCAAAAAGCGGTTGTAGATGGCACAGAAGATATGATTTCTCAATAATTGCAATGAATTTGAACATGGTTTCCTATTTGCATTGGTAGACATCCCAAAGAGATTTTTACCTCAATTTTGATCTTAATTTGGGACCTCGAAGATGATTCATTAGTTCTTTAGGCACTTTCAAGTGAATGGGCTCATGATAAATTAGGTTTCCTGCTTCTTGCAAGACCTTGACCGAAATTTTACATAGTTATCATATCAAGTAGATATCTTGGTTTTTTATCTATAAATTTCACGCTCTTGTTTAATTATTGTAGAAGTTGTTAACTTAGCTATAACCATCAGTTTTGCTGCCATGGTAGAGCAACTTCATTGTTTCATGTGCCCCAATTGACATATATTGATACTGTTGGGTGTTTTAAACTCATGGAGCAGTTGCAAAAGGTTCGATTCCTCTGCTTAATTATTGAACTTTATATACAATTGAGAGTGATCTTTTCAAAAGGATGATCTACTGCAGAACCCTGTTGCTGTTTTGAAGAGTTAGTTTTGAAGTTGATCATTAACCCGAACACCTTAAAATGTAGCCCATTGGATGAAAGAACAGATGAAAGTGGTCTTTGATGTTCGGATTTCTTCAAATTTAGCAAATCCCCAGTATTGACCCATTAAAAAAGAAAACAACTTTAAATTGCACCGGTGGATTTGAAACCAAATATGACTCTAAAACTAGTTCTTTTTGATGCTTAAACGCTAATGCATACAGCTTGAATTGCTATTATGTTAGGAAGTGTATGGGTCCTCTCCCCATGCACTGAATCTGGTAGATCTATATGTTTCCTGTGTCAAATTCTGTCTGTATATTCCTTTCTATATGGTATTTGTAGATCTTTTGCTCTTTACCCAACACATTTATAAATAACTTATTATTTTCTGATGCTGAAACGTCATTTCCTTTTTTTCTGTTGAGCAGACAGCAAAAGTCTACCCATACGACAACCTGCGAGTGGAGCTTGGTGGTGAACCCAGTTAGATCCATGGGCAACTAATTGAACAGTTCTTGTTGTTCCGTTTGTGTGGTGTCCCCTTTATTGTTTTCCGTTTTTGTATGCTTATGGAGCCGAATGGTTAAAATAATGTGCCATGTCTATGTGTCAGCAAAACAAACATCCTCAAACATAAAGAAAATTTTGATTTTGCTTGAATGAGTTTATGTTGATTTTCACTACAGACGCATAATTTCATGTTTTATTTATGATTACTGGATATTGTAAATTGTGTGCTGTGTTGCAGTATTTGGGATAGGTTATCAGCCGGTCGTCACCGAGGAAACCTGCAATATGGTGGTGTAAATCTACGAGAAGGGTAGTGTAAAATGCTTATTTTGGGTGTGTAAATAAGCATTTTGTCACTGATTAAATGTAAACAGTACAAAAATCAAGGATAAATGAAAATGATGGGGAATGAATTGCGTCTTGAGGAGCAGCTGGCTAAAATGGGAGACATCCATTTTGTAGCTTACATGTTGGCAAAAATCAAAAGGAGTTGTTGTGATATGGTCTCCACGCAGGGATAGTCAACATTTTTAAAGTGTGTGACTGTGGCCTGACAATTGACATGTAGAGTAGTGTCTGGATATAGCTTGTTTTGTGTGTGTTCTATTGTGCCAAGCAGTGTTCAACATATTTAGCTTTCGATTTGCTATTTTTTTTTTTAGTCCGATTGATCATTAGCTTTGAATTAGCTTGAATATAATGTATTTATGCTTCCCGCCTCATGGCAAAATTCTAAGGCGACTGGTGCAGAACTATGACCTCTTTTGTGGTGGAGCGCCTCCTCCTCACCGCACTCTCATGCCCAAGCTGATCCCAGTTTTACCCCTTTTTGTTCCTTCTCCAAGCATCAAAACTCTTTAGGAGGTTCCTCGTTACTGCAGTATTCTTGCCAATGCTCCCCTCCAGAGTCGCACTCCCTTTGCCACCCCTTGGTAGGGGTGTTCAACCAGATCCGGATATTCGGCCATAACCGGATGTAGATTTAGATGCTAAAATCCGGACGGATATCTAAATTCAATCTGGATAAATCCGGTTTATTATTATTATTATTATTTTAAAGAAGACTTTAAAACTTTCCATTGGGGATGAACCCTGGGAAGAAAAAAAATATATATTATAACTACAGAATCTTGATCAAGGTTTGTTTACAAACTAGTATTTCTTCATTTTCATTTTTTTCTCATAAAATTAAAGATAAACAATGCTACTTACTGCATAATGAATCACAAATTACAAAGGTGAAAAAAAAAACTGTACACAAGAATGAAGAGAAACTGAAGTACAAAATGAAAGACAAATTGACAATAAGTTGCCTAATGATTGCTGCTTTACCAATCTTTGCAATATATAATGGGTCACTGGTCCCAAATGGCTTGAAATATGGTAGGTCTGTGCTTCAGGCATTGCACCATCTCCCTGTCCAATGAAGAATTATTTAGAACAACATCCAACATCGGGCTGTAAAAAATATTTGAGGAGCTCTTAAACGACCATTAAACATTCAAAATTAAACATGTTTGCTAGTATTTTTAAATACAGCAATGGGTAATCCACTAGAACCTTAGTGGATCTCTTTAAATTCATTAATTGGGAAAGCTTGAGTTAATTTGAGATAAAGGGCAAGTTTTCAGTACTGTCATAGAACCATAGGAAACCAAATAGAATCACTATTTGTTAGTTCAAAGACGCAATAGGAAAAACTCAACCTAATATAAATCAATGACAAGAGAGATGGTCATTTAAACTAAGGCACACAACTAGCCTCAGATCGATATATTAGAACAAACAAATCCATATGGGTCTTTCAACCATATCTCAATAATATGAACCTATAGATCTAGACATTGTCTTGGATTTTTTTCAATAAACAAACAGAGTATTACATAAAACAGTGATTAAAACTTGCCTTTTTTCATTTCATACACAAATTGAATAGAAAAAATCCACTGAGAAGGTATCGAAATAAGCTTACAAAGTAAAGAAAATATAATATAAACCAAAAAAACAAAAAAAACCCTAATTTCATACAAATATAATAGAAATATGAGACTAATATGAGAGAAACCTCTAAGTGCAAAGAAAGATACCTTACAAGCTTAGAGAGAGAATATGGATGGTAGCCTCCGCATCTCTCATCCAGATGCGCAAAGGACTTCGAAGTTTCTGTTTTCGTGTTTCGGTGAGGTCGAGAGACTTGAGAAAGAACAGAGTCTTGAGAGATTCAGGGGGAAATACTAGAGGGAAAAGGCTAGAAGGGATTCAAGGGAAAGACTTGAGACTTAAGAGAGAAGGCTAGAAGGACTGCGAAAAATCGAAGACGAGATGCGTAAGTGTAAACCCAGTCTACCCAGATGCGTAAGTTCAAAGGCTTCGACAGTTCGAGAGAGAAAATGGATTCGAGAAGACGAGAAAGAGAAAAGACGAGGCAGTTTTTTTTTTTTTAAAGGACCCGATTACAAGTCGCAGAACCGGATCCAGATTCTTCCTACTTGCCTGGGTGTAATTCGGGCGGTTATCCACCCAGATACACCTGAATTTACAGGTTCCAGACTAGACCAGAAAAAAGGGGTTCGGCTACCCTTACCCCTTGGTCTCTCTACAATTGTCTCATGTTAATTTTGTATCTCTCTTGCTCATGCAAGAGTCGTGATTTTGTAATGGCTTTTTGGTTCGTATTAAAAAAATCCTAATTTAGGCCAATTTGACATTTGTGAATTTCTAAGTTAATATTTGGGACTCACTCCTACTTTCCATAATCTTTTATCTTTAATTCGATTAATGTTTGTTGAGAGAAAAAAAAAAAGTTGGACCACTTTACAACTGGATGATCTGGCATAAATATTAGAATTCTTCCTGTATATTTTTAACTCAGCACATAACTGAGTTCTGTCGGTTGATTGACCGCATAATAACACATCCACCTTAGGTATGTCTACGCATGCGCGCCGAGTGCTTGCGACAGTGGCAACGCCAGCTTCATGTAAAGAGTGTATATATTATAGCAAGCAATTAGGGTCTGTACTGATCTGTAATGTTGGTTGCAGCTTGCGTTGTAGCTCGATTCAAACTAATCTTTTATTTCAGTTATGGGTCAGTAGTACTGCTGCATATTTTCCAGTAGGATTTGTCATTAATTTGCAAGCAAGTGTGAAAGATAGTCACGATCACATAGATCACCTCGATTATCATGAGCTAGCTGCAAATTGGATCAGTTTTGTACGTACTACACACATGACCACATCTTTAAAATACGGTTGTATCAATTTGTAGGCAAAGAGCTTACCAGTTGCCAGTTGAATCGTAACCTCATGAGGTCAAAGTCGATTGATATCGGGAGATGTTGTCCAAACCCGTGAAAATGCCACAAGCATGACAAAGATGACGGCAGCTTG
>QEOT01003355.1:83444-95300 GCA_003123785.1 Pterocarya stenoptera | reverse complement strand
AGTTGGAGCAGCCAGGGGAGGGGAAGAAGAAGCGCTCATGGGAGGCGAAGATGGTGGTAAAGTCGGGGGGTGAGTGATCTGCGCCGTCAGAGTCATCGGAGGAGGAGAAGAAATCAGTGGAGTCTGAAGAGTTAAGGTCGTACAGGGTGTTGAAGTTTTTGAGGATGATTGAGCACGGAGTTGTGGAGATGGGTGAAGGGACTGGATCTTTGTTTGGAGGGGTTTGGGTGGTGGGTACGGTTTTGAGTTTGGAGAAGCAGCTGTGGAACTTCTTCCAAAAGTATTTCGACATTCTCCAGCTCAGTGAGAGAGAGAGAGAGAGAGAGAGAGAGAGAGAGGAGTACAGACACATATATTATATGGAAAGAAGAGAAAAACAATTTCTTTCAAAATGGCTCCTACTTGGTCAGAATTGAAGCAGCCTTCACAATACATATCATGCATGAATCTTGCCTATGAAACTGTGAATTTAGATCGCAAATCATTGGGTGGTCTCATATAGCTCAGTGAGGTTTACTGCAGAAAACTTGCTTGGCCGGCACATTCAAGGAATTAGTTAAATTAGCTAGCATTACTTATCTTCGGCAATTTCAAATTTTCAACTCACCTGCTGGGTTGAGAAACGTGTCCAACTCAATACATTATACGTTGAGAAAACCAAGCACCAATTTAGTACACATTCGATCTAGACAAGTACTTTGTGACCTCGTCTGATGATTTTATCTAATTATTATAAATTTTTTAAATTTTTATATAAGATATAATAAATAATTTAATTTTTTTAAATATCAAAATAAAAATAATATTTTAATAATATTTTATTCAATTTTTAATTTTTATCTTATCTCATATTATCTCATATGTATAATCAAACGATATTAATTCTATATATCAAACCTTTTCAAACACAACACTACGTACCAATGGGTACGAACTGCACAGACAATATGGCTAATCCCGTGAATCTACTTGAATGTTTGGAACGAGAGTGCAAGACAAAATTGCAGCGCATGTAATATTTAGGCTACATTTGGATATTAAACTGATCAGCTCAGGTCAGCTAAGTTAAGTTATTTATAAATAGTAATGAATTAAGTAATGGAGTGAGTTAAGCAAGACCCATCTAAACTGAGTTTAAAGTGTGTTTAAATATTAAGATAAGTTTAATACTTTTTATGAGAAATTAAAAAAGGTTGTAAGTCTCATGTATAAAAATATTTTAAGTTAAAAAAAGTTTTGGGTCTCACGTATAATAAGGTTTTGAATTAGAATAGATTTAGTAATTTGAGAGTTGAGTGTTTAGATATTAGATTCAGTTTAAAATTAGACTGAANATAAAAATATTTTAAGTTAAAAAAAGTTTTGGGTCTCACGTATAATAAGGTTTTGAATTAGAATAGATTTAGTAATTTGAGAGTTGAGTGTTTAGATATTAGACTCAGTTTAAAATTAGACTGAACTCAGATGAGCTCAGTTGAGTTTAGGAAACAAATGCAGCCTTAAGTAATGATCTGCGTCCATTTTCTTAAAGGAACTGATACTTGGTCCATGATTTTGGCTCCTTAAAATTATTTATTTAGATATTTTAATTTTTTTCTTAATGGTTAGAAAAGTGGCTATCAGTGAAGTGATGTATTTAAAAAATATATATATTTAGAGATATTTTAAAAATATTTGAAAGAAAAGTAAAAAAAACAATGCAATTGCACAAATAATAAATTTGAGAGAACAAAATCATAGAACTGAGTGGCAATCCTGTATATAATTTGTGATGTCCTCCAAAAGTTCACGTAAAGTGCTCCAACTTGGAAGTGTTTCGACTATATATGCTTATGGTTTTATTTTATTTTTTATTTTGGTAATTACGGTATGAATATATTTAGGATAGATTTTTCTTTGGGATTGAGTTGGAAGAAATTTCTTCCAAATCATTTATAAAAATAACAAGTGTTTATTGAGCATATGACACATGCATTTTTATAAGTTAAAAACTCGTTTGTTCATTTATTGAAAACCATATGTACTTCTCACAAGACCGAAGGACATATATAATTTTTTTCACATATTGAATTCTCAAATACTGGCATCGTTTGTTTTCAAAGATAAGATGAGATAAGATTAAAGTTAAAAAATTGAATAAAATATTATTAAAATATATTTTTTAATATTATATTTATTTTAAAATTTTAAAAAATTGAATTGTTTATTTTATTTTATATAAAAATTTAAAAAAATATAATAATTAGATGAAAAGTTTTCAAATTTTAAATTTTAATCTTAAAAACAAATAAGGCCAAAGTATCAATATTTTAATTTGCACTGCACGCATGAATTTTGCGGCCCATAAAAGCCCAGTTCAAGGCCTGATTCGTATATAGTACGGTAACCGACCTCACGGCTAACCAATTTCCTTTTTTCAAAAATAAAAAGAGAATAAAAATCTAACTACAATTCGTTTACCATTGTACAATTTCTAAAACTGAAGCCTAAAAATAAAAATTTCCAAGATTGATGGGGGTAAAATATACCCTGGCAGAGATAAATTAAGTCTAGTCCAACGAAAGGTCTCTAATAAAAAAATAACAAAATGAGAGAAAAAGAAGAAACAAAGAGCAGACAATGAGGGATCAAAGATAAAAAATTTGTCAGAGAAAAAATAAGGAGATGATGAAAGGAAAAGAAAAATGAGAAATGGGAGAAAAATAAGTTAAGCATACAAGCAAGGAGCGGAATAAAATTGTCATTCCTCATCACTCTCAAGGCCAAGATAAAAATGGATAAACCAAACGAGAAATGTGACTTCTTCTTGAATTTCTCTAGTTTCTTCAACTTAGCGACAAGAGCTCCAAAGACAAGGATTTTCTTCAGAAAATAATCATCTAACCTCTGTTGTACAGAGAGAAATGAGAGATTGTAAAATACTCATATTATAGTAGATTTTTCCTCCAAACGACCCGTGTACGTAGGTCTAGTGCTGAACTACTTAAATTTATGTCTCCATCTCCATTTATATTTCCTACATTTATTTTCTATTCGTTTCTATAAATGTATGTACGGTCACCGTGCAGCTGCTTAGGACCTCTATCGGGGGCTCCAAACCACTCTGATCGAGGCCCGAAATGTCATTTTGGATTGAGAATGACTCTTTCTCATATTCCTGCATGTTGTGCAATTTTTTGGCATTAACATTTGGTGTCATCTGTGTGATCAATTTATTTTCTATACTGAAAGTGGGAGAATGATGATTTTTCGACTTTCAGAATAATCTCAGAGGAAGCAGATAAATTTTTTTTCATATAAATATTCTCAACCTTTCTTACTCTTATTTTTATTAACAACATTGTTATAAAAATTGGGCGAGTAAACATTTCCTCACCCACAAGGTTAAGAATACTATGCATTTGGGTACATAATGCATAAAACACTTCAATCGTGCCAATTGTGAATAAAGTTTCCCGGCCATGTAAGATTAAGTGTATTGTCCATTTAAGTTCACAGTACTGTGACATGCAAAGTGCACATGTACCATGTGTAAGGTCATGCACCCACTACGCATGGCATGAACAGTGCCATGCACAAGAGCACTATGGGTTGATGTTGTTGTGCACCCAAGAGGCCCACGACAGTCAGCCTTAGGCTTGGCACCTTCTGCTAGCTCAACAATGGTCCTCGACCACTACAATAGGCAACATCCCTTGCACCCAAAAGCTCACGACAACTAACCGTGAGCCCACTATGGCAACCAGCGATCACCATGAGGATCGTCGCCACCTTCTGACGCAGCCATAGTGGTCCCCAACCACCACAATTGGGCACACGGTGGATCACAACCACGCATCCAGTGCATGTAACGTGCACCAGAAGCTCACAGTTACCAACTGTGAGCCCATTGTGGCAACCAGTAGTCACCACGGCCACTACGACCGGGCACACAGTTGTCCAAGGCCACGGGTCCAGTGGATGAAATATAGACTGAAAAGCTCACAACGGCCAGCCATGAGCCCAACGGCCAGCCGACGACCACCATGTGGACCGTTGGAGGTTTTTGCCCACGTTTTGTCAGCCACCATCAATGATGGCCATGCATGATACGGGCAATGAGTGCACGTTGTCGTGCACCCGAAGGGCCCCCACTTCCAGTAACGCCTGAGAGTTGGTGAGCAGCTGCCTGCCATCACTAAGGCCACAGGCGATCTCTGTCTCCGACAAGACACTCTACATCTGAGCCGGTTCCTCAACCAAAAAGCTAGGCATGCATCCCTCTATGAGCGCAAGCAGGAACCATGCTGCCCTACATGGGCGAGCACCTGCCATTCAAACCAGTGGGTTCAACCACCTTTCCCTAGTCACTTCTTTCACCACCTGAACTTCCTCGACCTTGTGGAGTTGCTCGACTACAGAGCACCACGGTCACATTGAGTTGCTTGGTCACAAAGCTCTTCAGCTATGTGGAGCCCTTTGGCCATGCGTTCCTCACCAACATTATCCCGACAAGGTGTTACTCCGCCACAACTTCCTTAGTCGCAATGGGTCGCTTAGCAACAACCACACCTCACCATAACTCCTCTTCATCACCGAGCTCATTGGCATTTTCTGTAGCTCACCACCCTCACGGCGTGCAACGGGGCTCCAACAACTCACCGCCAGAGAAACAACCCAACCGCTTAGGAGATTGGACCATTGTAACCCATGGCCAAACAACCATCCAACCAGGGTAACTCGGCCATGTGCACCTTGCATGGGAGCGTGCAACGTGCTCACTTTCAACATGCACATCAACATGCGACCAACAGCCATGCAAGGCGGGCAACCCCTGCCACAAAGCTTCCTTGCCCACGAAGTCAACTCACCAACACCAGTCAAAGAGTGCAATGCACTCGAACACAACTTACAACCACAGAGAGTTGCCAACCACAATGAGTCGCTAGCCACATCTCGACCAACTAAGTTCCTCATAAAAAATTTAAAAAAAAAAAGAAAAAGAAAGAGAGAGAGAAAAAGGAGGAGTAGGAAACAACAACCAGTAGCGGGCAATTTCAGTCAAGTAAAGGTCGGCTACAATGGCTAAAATACCTCAGTTTGTCTCTCTCAAGATCTGTGAGAATTTCATTTTTACTAATAAAATTAGTTTTTGGAGTCTCTCTTCGCCAAACTCCTCGAGGTTCCATGGGAATCCTAGTGTCAGCACACCCCAGGAACATACTCAGTCGGAACTCACCCGCGTAACATGGGACATCGAATACATAGCCTTGCTTGATATCGCGGGTACCTCGGATCTTTTTCATTGCCAAAGCATGGCTGCCCAAAGGTCTTGCTAGCGCGCCTTAAACCTTCGCTACGCTTTAGCAAATCCAGGTTTGCAAATATCACATTTGTGATTTGGGTTATTTACGCTAATTGGTTTGACTTTTTTAGCACGGTCAAGCACCTCTTTCAACAAAGACTTACTGTGAACCAATAGGCAGAACAAGTCCCTTGATTGCCTAATCTCTCTCGTTCACTCAAAGCTAAGTTACTGGACTCGCTGCGGACCAACATGTGGGACAAGTCACTCTACTGCTTGACCTCTCTCGCGCACATAAAAGCAGAGTTGCTGGACTCACAATTGGACAACAATGCCAGCACAACAAGTTCTCCAACAAACACCAAGTATTTACATTCGTGCCATAACCGTCGTCAGCGGGTTGCCATAGGGAACGAGCCTCTGAGCTCCACAACCGCCTCACGCGGGTTATATTCAGGAACGAGTTGACGGGTTCAGCAACGACCTAAGATGGATTTAGGAGTTGACGAGCTCCCTGACCACTTAGTGCGAGTTACTACAAACAAACTCTAGCATCAATACCAAAATGGAAATGCCAACAACAGTTCACATCAAGGGGTGAAAATCCGCTAACAACATAAAAAACAAAAACGATAGGTAGAATATGAACTCTTTCCTAACAACAAAATGATCTCATGCAATCTGTTAGGCAAACGTCCATACAAGCGGACTTAAAGCCGAGTCTCTTGAATCGAGACGAATAATGGTGATGACAGTCTCTTGACTTCTTCGATCCTTGCCCACAGGCTTAGCAAAGTTGAGTCCCTAGACTTGTCATGACTATGGGCAGCGACAAGCTCTTGGCTGCCTGACTCTCGTGCCCAAGCTGAACTCTATGCTCGTACTTTATGCGGTCGAGTACATGTCCCGCCCAAGCCAAGCTCTGTGTTCTCAACTAATGCTGTCAAGCACATCTTTCGCCTAGCTCCCTTAGTCGAGTTCTGCTCTCGCATTTAACGCGATCGAGCACATCTCCCATTTACCTCCCCAAGCCGAGCTTCGCGCTCGCACTTAGCATGAATGAGCACATCTCCTGCCTAACTTCGTACTCGGAAATATTTATCACTTAACGTGAGCAAACCAAAAAATAGGGGACCCGTTTCAGAAATTTATTTTTCTACAGTTTATGCAAGCTATCTCTGTTGCAATTAAACTTAAAATTCTCAAGGCCTTATTTTGGAGAAAATTAACCTTAAGAATCGTGGGAAACCGAAGGGGGTAAAATATCCCCCTATCCCAATCACCAAACCTAACCCATCAAATAACCCCCATTAGAAGACAACAGAATGAGAGAGGAAAAAGAGACAAAAAAGAGACAAGTAGAGAATAAGGAAAAATGAGATGTTAGAGGGAACAAAAGGAGGTGACGGAAAGGAAAAGAAAAAGGAGAATGGAGGGAAAAGCAAGTCAGGTGTGCAAGCGATGAGTGGAATAAAGCTGACATTTCTCATCTCTCCCAAGGCTAGGATAACATGGGATTAGACTAAACGAGAAATGGGACTTCTTTTTTAACTTCTTCAGCTTTTTCAACCTGATGATGAAAGCTCTAGAGACAAGGACCTCTTCCATAAAATAATACCTACAACCTCCATTGTACAGACAAAAATGAAAGACTATAAAATACTCATATTGTAGTGGATTTACCCTCTAAACTATCCTTGGACCTAGGTCCAATGTTCAACCACGTAAATTTGTGTCTCCTTCTTTATTTATATTTCCTGCGTTTATTTTCTATTCACTGCTATGGATGTATGTATGATTACTGTACAGTCACTTCGAACCACTATCGAAAGCTCCAAACCATTTCGATTGAGGCCCGAAATGTCACTGTGGCCAAGAATAACTCTTTCTTCACTTATGACATGTGTAGTTTCTTAGCATTAGCAACAAGATAGAGCATGTTATTCACAAGGGCTCGTTTGGTTGCCAAACTTTGCTCAACTCATCTAAGTTCAGTTCATATTTGAACATATTTTAACGTCCAAACACGTGGTTTACCTCCCAACTCACCTCAGTTGTTTTTTTTTTTAATAACATGTGAAATAATCTTCAGAGATTCCTGACACAACAAAATAAATTTTTCTTTTTACTCCATCCATTTTTCTCTCTCTGTCAATCATGTTGGTCTTTCTTCTTCCATAAGCAAATCCTTCTTCTTCCAACAAGCAAATCCTTTCCACTGTGAACCATTCCATAGATTCATCGTTGGGAATCGCAAAAGCTAGCAACTGCAGTGTACTTTGGCGTTTAAGGTCGCTCGAGTGACGAAAAGTGAAGAATCGATTGAATGGCGCCTTGTTTCAACCCGAAAATGAGATTTCCCATTCAACTAGGTACTCTTAAAAATAGAAATCAGCACATACCATAGACCCCCACCTGCGCCGGCTTTAGAAAAAAAAATCAACTCAAATGAGAATCTACCGTAGTTAGGAATGAAGTCCATATATTACTTGACGCGAGCTTCTAATTATCGTTACATGAATAGCGTTGGATTTTAACTTGCATTTGTGCAAGCTTGTAATTCTCTTAGGCTGTGCGGAGACAATTCTGACATGTAAATAGTTTATTAAAACTCATCTTATCATTTAAATACATATAAATTTATTTTAAGTAGATCCTATAAAATTCACTCAATCATTTTAATTTATTACTATTCATATAAAAAAAAAAAAAAAAACTCTCAGTGTGCAAACGCAGCCTTAACGATAGGATTTAATTTATAAAATTTAAAAGACGATACATAACGTGATCTCATCGACGCAGTACTTTTTTTTCTCTGTTCTCACTACCCCGGCGCCCCAGTCCCCCCACCCGCCCCCCTTTCTTTCTCGCCGGCAGTTCCCCCTGCGCCGCAGTCCCGTTCGAGTCTCCGACAGCCCTCACCGACGTATCCGATAGCCTTCTACCGCTAGGTATCTATACCTCTCTCTCTCCACTTTGGATCCTGCCCCAACTTATTGCTCTCTCACTGCTTCTACACATCGTCGGTCGATATATATTACTCCTCGCGGCTCCCGTCACGACTTTTTTTGAATTTTCCACAGCTAACAACGTCGAAGAGGTACACATATCTCTTCCTCTCTCTCAGAGGAATTTTTTTCGTTAGGGTTTGATACCCGACGCGCTCTTTCTGATGATTAGGGTTTGTGGAAAGTACTGTATCGAAGATTTCTTACTGATTAATCTTCAGTTTGGTTTTACATGCACATTATTGCGAAGTGTTTTTTTTTTGTTTTGGGTTATGGGAAGAAAAAATTATTGTTTAAAACGGGCTAAGATGTTGTATTGGGTTTGATCTAGTGACTTCGAATAGATTATTGGGTCCATACGACCGCACTTCGAGCAGCCAAACGAAGCCATGCAATATCTTTCGTTCTTGGAACCTATTCGATATAATTGTTCGTGAAATTTTCGATATAATAATCCCTAGGGGTTGGCTCAAATGGCAAGGGCTTTGGTCTTGGTGGTATACTCTCTCCAGGCTCAAGGTTCGAATCATCTCAAGTGTAAATAATTTTTAGGGGCCATCGGACTGGGTGAATTTTCCCTTGAATTACCTAAGGTACACTTGCGGAAAATTCCTTGCCTACGACCTGTGTGTTCCAGGATTAGTCGAGACTTTGTTCTCGCACACCTGGTGCCAATAGAAAAAAAATTGTGAAAACATGAGCGAGCTCCACAAAGTTTCATACTATTGACCTTGAGCTCGTGCTTGATAATGCCTCAAATCTTCTGCTGGTTCCTGATATAGTTATTTATTTATCTCTTTTGTATTTTTGTTCTTTTTTAATAGTGAGGGAAATGGATGGTCTAATATCGGTTTAATATTTTCTTTTAGTTGTGATGGAAGTGGAATGGAGGGATAATCAAGATGATTCTCCAGTGAGAGAACATTGGGATGGAGGAGCTTATGACGATTTAGAACAGAATGGAACTGATAAATCAGGCAAGCACCGGAGCAAAGATAGGAAGAAGAGTAGCCGAGGGGAAGACAAGGAACATAGGAGTAAAGACCGAGAACGGTCAAAGAGAATTAGTGATGATGTTTCAAAGGAAAGGGAAAAATCAGCCAGAGATGCAGAGAAGGATCGAGTGTCAAGCAGGGATAGGAGGAAAGAAGATAGGGATGAGTGGGAGAAGGATAGGAGCAGAGATATTAAGGTGAGGGAGAAAGACTATGAACGTGAAAGATATAAAGAAAAAGAGCGTGATAGGGATAAAGATGGAAAAGATCGAGGGAAGGACCGTGAGAGGGAGAAGGAGAGGGAAAGAGAGACAGATAAGGATAGTGATCGAGGACGTGAAAAGGAGAGAGTTAAGGAGAAGAACAGGGAGAGGGATAAAGATAAAGAAAGAGAAAAGGAGAGAGATAGGGCGAGGGAGAAGGAAAGAGAAAGACATAAAGATCGGGAGAAGGATAGAGAAAGCTTTAAGGATGCAGAGAGGGAGAAGGGAAAAGACAAAAATAGGGAGAAGGAGAGGGAGGCAGATCAAGATAAAGAGAGGTCAAGAGATAGAGAAAGAATGAGCAGGAAAATTCCAGAGGAAGATTACAATTGGAGCAAGGATGAAGAGCCTAAAATGGACTATGAAGAAAATAAGGTTAGGGATGCTTCAAAGCAAGGGAAGGTGTTCCATCACAGTGAGACTGAAGAAAATGCTGAGGGCCACCTGTCGGCATCAGAGCTTGAGGAGCGCATCTTGAAGTTAGTAAATCTTTATTTTTGCCTTATTTGTGCATATTGGCATATGGAATTAACAATTGTAATGCTTGAGATTCTTTTGCCCACAAATCCTACCTTAGTTTTGTGAAACAATCACAACCATTCTTTTGTGCTACCCTTGTTTCACTTGTCTTTTTCCAGTAGCTACTTTGTTCTTGGCACCGTACGAATTTGTATTTAGGTTACTTTTCTTTCTAGTATTCAATTGGATATTGTGTCCTATTCTGATTTAGTTGTGTAATTATTTTGGAGAGTCATTTACATCATATTTAATTTCTTTCCTAGGATTTGTTGCATTCTCTGTTGGTGGTGTGACAAGTCATTTAAGTTTCAGAAGTTTGAAAAACTATATAACTATTTGGAATACTATGTTTCTACAACCAAATTTTATGTAACATGAATATATTTCTTTACTTCTCGTTTTAATCTTTTTATTCAGGAAGAGAGAAGAGAGATTGAATAAAAAATCTGAAGGTGTTTCTGAGATTTTGTCTTGGGTGAGTCGGAGTCGTAAGCTTGAGGACAAAAGGAATGCTGAAAAGGAGAAGGCCTTCCAGCTCTCTAAGGTCTTTGAGGAGCAGGTTAGTTTTGTTTTTGTAGTGTCTATTTGTACTACGTTTTACAAGATGATTGATTTCATGTGAGAATTTTCACTAATGTCATGGTATGAGTTTTCTCAGGACAATATTGGTCAAGGAGACAGTGATGATGAAGAACCAAGCCAGCGTACTGCTCGTAAGAGTTCTTACTCTTTGAAGGCTTTTTTGTTTATTCCATCAAATTGATTTATTGGGGGTCTGGGTCACATGGGATTGAATCTGTCCAGCCTGTATTTTATTCATTTTGAGTGCACAGTTGGACTGATTCAAATACTGTACTCATTTAGTTCTATTGGGGACTCATGGAATTTCCTAATGATGTCCAAGTACAATGGTGAAAATAATCAGCTTGTCTGCATGTGCATGCATGTGTTAATTGGTCTGAATGAATTCACTTCTGTTCATTATTTATGCTGACTCCTGGTATCTGATCCGCAAGCTAATGGTTCTGGTTGATGGGTTGCTACATTGCTGATCCAGACTGACATTGTTTTAATCTTATCACTTGGCAGATGATCTGGCAGGAGTTAAAGTTCTCCATGGCCTCGACAAAGTAATGGAAGGTGGGGCAGTTGTTTTAACGCTCAAAGATCAAAGTATACTTGCAGATGGGGACATCAATGAAGGTGAAGCTTTTCTGGCATAAATTTTTGCTTTTCAGAGCTCAATTGTCTTCAGATGACTTGACATTTTAATGTAACAGATGATTTTGGTCTGATGTGACAGACACTGATATGCTTGAGAATATTGAAATTGGAGAGCAAAAGCGGCGGGATGAGGCATACAAGGCTGCAAAGAAGAAAACAGGGATCTATGATGATAAGTAAGATGAATGTTGGGATCAATACTTTATTCCAATGGCCAGTTGTAATAGAACTCAATGGAATTAGTATCCATGACTTTCTTGTATCAATTGTTAATCATGCTTAGGTGTTTCTCTTGTGACCTGTGTACATGGGCTATGCCTATTGCAATCATTAAAATTTCTTGCTTACCTATCAAAAATTGTTTTTGTGATGTCCTATCATTCATAATGATACCAAAAATGGCTAATGACACTTTCCTTGTGATGCTTTAGGTTTAATGATGAACCCGGATCCGAGAAGAAAATGCTGCCACAGTATGATGATCCTGCAGATGAGGTTTATTTTTGCTTTTACCTTTTGTGCTTTAGTTTTTTCCTGAGCTTTGTTTGCCTTTTTTTTTTTTT
>QEOT01003355.1:12307-62525 GCA_003123785.1 Pterocarya stenoptera | reverse complement strand
TCTTCAAAGCATCTCCCATTTCTTTCAAGCCAAATGCACCACATAAGACAAGGAGGAATCATCTTCCAAACTCTCGCCGCCTTTTTACAGCCCTTCCCAAACTTCCACCCTACCAACAGATCCACCACATCTTTAGGCATCACCCAATGTAATCCTATCCAACTCAAAACCTCATTCCACAAATAACTAGTCACTTCACAGTGAAGAAAAAGGTGATTTACAGATTCTCCATTCCGTTTACACATAACACACCAATCAGCAATAAGCATACCTCTCCTTCTAAGATTATCAGTGGTCAATACTTTACCCAAAGATGCCACCCAACAGAAGAAAGCAACCTTAGAGGGAACTTTTACTTTCCAAATACTTTTCCACGGGAACTCACAACTGCTAAGGCTTGACAAAATGTCTAAGCATAAACTAATCCCATCATATCAAATATCACCAAATCCATTAGGAGATGCCTCCCTTGAATTTCTATTGGGCAAGTTATAAGCATTGCAAACTATGTGTATACTAGTGGGTGTAGCAACAAACAATGTACAATCAAGATTTTTCGGTGTTCTCACATCCAAACAAGCATAAGAACCCGATATAAAAGAGTTGGTGGCACCCGGATCAAATAAGATTGTAGCATAGCGAGAAACTAATAGAAGAGTACATGTAGCCACATCGCTAGATGCTTCAGCATCACCAGGAGTAAGAGCAAAAACTCTAGCCGATGTAGTAATCCTCTACCCACTTCCTAAAGTGTTCTTTTATGAGCAATATCGTTTGGTCCTCCACACTTAAAACAAGCATTCTGACCCTGCAGACAATTTTCTGGATACTTCATTCCACAAGTATTGCAAACTGTGTAGGACTAACTACCGTGAGATGGCCTCAAGTGATTGCTTGGAGTAGGTTTCTTGGTCTATTAGGCCCTTGTAGTAGCTGTTGGCATTTCTTGTGGTAAAGTTCTCCGTTCGCCCTCAAATCTTCCTCCACGAGTAGCTTGAGTGATCAATTCAATGAAATTACAGATCTTGAGTGGTACTAGGCAATTCCGTATCCTTAGATGTAGTCCCTGCTCAAACTTTTCTGCCTTCTTCACTCCATTAGGAATTAGATAATTCACAAAATGAGACAGCTCCACAAATTTTGCAGCATAATGCTCGACAGTCATTGACTCCTGAACTAACCCAGCAAACTGTCTAGCCCTTGCCTCCTGAAGTGTCTAGGAAAAGAAACGGTCTAAGAACACCGGCTTGAAGCGATCCCAAGTGATGGGCACTCCTTCACCGAGTTCCTGCTGCAAAAGCTCTCATGCAAAATACCACCACTCATCAACTGCATCCACCAACACGTAGGTAGCATACTCCACCTTTTGATCGTCAGTACAAAAAAAGCGCTTTGATGATCTTCTCCATCCTCTTTATCCAGCTTTCAGCATTTAGAGCTTCCGACTTGCCATCAAAAGTCGGAGGGAGTTGGGGAGTAAACTGATCTAGGGTACACCCAACTTGGGAAGCCCTAGGTCCCATGCCTTGGCCATTGGCAAAAGTCCGGAAAAATTGTGTGGTAGCAACAGCCAAAACCTCAAACTCGCTGTATTGTGATTTTGTGGACTCAGGACAATGATTGTCAAATGCTATGCTGCAAAATTTTTGCAGTTGTTTTGTTTCGTGAGGTATCTGATTCATGACAAAGTGAAGAAGGCAAAAAAGTTTGAGTGGGGACTACATTCGAGGATACGAAGTCGCCTAGTACCACTAAGAATCCGCAATTTCACTGAATTGATCACTCGAGCCACTTTTGTGGAGAAAGACTTGAAGGCAAACACATAGCTTTACAATCAGAATAAATGACAATAGCCACTTCAAGGGCCTAACAACAACAAGAAGCCTACTCCAAGCAATCGCCCAAGGCCATCTCAAGGTAGTTAGTCCTACCCAGTTTGCAGGACTTGTGGAAAGATGCATCTAAAAATTGTTTGTAGGGTCAGAATGCTTAAAACAAGTGTGGAGAACCAAACCATATGGTATGAGATTGCCCAGAAAATAACACTTTAGGAAGTGGGCAGAGGACTACTGCACTAGCTAGAGTTTTTGCTCTTACTCTTGGTGATGCTGAAGCATCTAACAATGTGATTATAGGTAATCTTCTATTATTTTCTCATCTTTTCTATCGTGTTCTCATGCTTATTTGGATGTGAGAACAACGGAAAATCTTAATTGTTCACTATTTGTTGCTACACCCACTGGTGAACATGGTTTGCAATGATATACTTAGAAATTGCCCAATAGAAATTCAAGGGAGGCATCTCCCAACCGATTTGGTGATATTTGAAATGATGGGATTAGTAATGCTTAGACATTTGAATAAGTGTTATTGCCACATAGGATTATTTTATCTTCATTAAGTTTTAGCCTTTATATTATGAACTTTGGTATGCTAAGTAAGTTTATGATGTTAAATCTCTTTACAGAGCATAATGTTATGAAGGTACTTGACAGTCCCAACCTATGGGAAGGGGTGTTACAAAGGAAATCATGGCAACTTCACCCATAGAAATCTATAACTATTGCCACACAAATAGGTCCTGATGAAAAGACTTCTAGTTCATCCACTGATTGTTCATGATCTTTGAAATTCCACTTATTTCGTTCCCTCCAAATACCTCATAGTAAGCATATTGGGACCATTTTCCACACAATTGCAACTTGGGGATTGCCACGTAATCCTCTCCCGTTTGCAAGAAGATCAACCACCCTTCGATGCTAACTTGTGTCTGGTTAGCAAATTGTGATAAAATAAAAAATAAAATCAGCTCTACATGTCATGTGTCAGGTTCAAGTCGTGTCAAGTTGAGTAAAGATCGTATATTAGTAAATCCTACTCAACCCATTTAATTAACCAATCTAACCCCTCAAATCTAGCACATTAACTCTGTGTGGGGGTTGTGTTGAATTCACGAGTTATGTAGAAAATTACCAACCCTAGCTCATTGTGCCAAACTGTCTTTAGTCTCAGGAAATAATTGCTAGAGGTTTTGAGATCACGAAAGAGCTCAAAGCATTGTTTTTCAATTCTCTTTGCCATTGGATAGCAGTGGACCTATGTACATCTAACTTTAGTTTCTAGAATTTACTCGATCTCTTTTCCTTTTATGCTTAGAAGCATCATGTATACACCCTTCCCTATGTACTTCAATGATGTCTGTTTCTTCTTGATCAAGAATAAAAGCTATCCTACTTATGCAAAAAGCACAACTAAAGTTATTACCATCAGAAATACAAAAAGTTTGCTGAAAAAAACAATTAATGCATATTGCATAGATCTTACAATCACCTTTCTCAACTGCATATGTAGGTCAAACCAAGATATATATAAGAGCCACAAAACTTTCTAAAAAAGCACTATAAATAGCTGACACATTACAACAAGTTGTTGTTCAAGCAATGGAGCAATAATAACATATTAAAATCATACACCTAAATCCAACTTTCACACTGGGCACCACCAAGGGTGTTAGCTCAATGGTCCTTGGGTTAGTCCCAAGTGATTTATCATGCACTAGCCCCTAGGTTCATATCTGAATATAGATTCATCTTAAACTATTAGTATTAGCTGCCTAAGGATCCATTGAAATCCCCAATGGATCTAAGCTATGGCTCAAACCCAACTTGAGGGAGTGCCTGCGGCTTCCTGTTGTTTAGGCCCCTCCTGTCCGGTTCCCAACAGATAAGATGCCACTATGGTCACGCTCAAGTAGGGAAGCCACCTCTAGTAGCCCCATCCTATCCTTTTCGAGGGGGAAAACTTTCATATTGGGCAAAAAGTAGTTTCAAAGGTCGCAAAGTATAAACCTAATAAGAGAATACCTAAAAAGTTACATAAGGAAATGGAAGTGACAAGGAATGAAAGCTTCCGCTGTCAAAGTTTATATTCTGAAATAGAGGGAAAAGACTTCCTTGATAACAAATAATTTCTTACTAGACGACTTGTCAAAAAATATATCTAACTACATGACAAACCAACCAAGTAAGATTGGTCATCATGAAACAGCAAAAACTAGAGATATACTATTGAATTCTATGTGCGCACACACAAACACAATGCTTAAGCATTAGCTTTCTTTCTTTCTTTTTGATAAGCAACTCTTAAGCATTAGGATTAAAGAACCTACGCGCAATTCCGAATGCTGCATTAAAAACTATAGGCGATGATCAATTTTAATCATTGCGTGAAGTGTATTGTAACGACCTGGAGAAAACTTTATCCATCTGTGGTTTAACCACAAAAAGGCTAGTCAATTTGAAAGTTCCCTAAAATTACTTATAGCTCAGTTTCCTTCACTTAGTAAATTGTCGATGTGGGACTTAGCACCCATAACTACCTTGATAACTTACCCACTTTGTGGGTTATTCATATTCCCAATATGGGACTGGGGTCTTACATGTGTCCAACAGTAGGAAATCCCTCATGATGTCAAGATCCGCTCTTCAAAGCCCCTCTTTCAACATAGCTTTATAGATAGACATAGTTGACAAACTTGCCACAGCACAATCTCACGTTGTAACTGGATTAACCATGAATAAAACAGCCCATTATGGAAATTAGTCCCTAAATCTTGAAAATCCACCCCATAGTAAGAAATACCAAGAAACAAAATAAATGGAACTAACTAATTAACTAACAACAACTTAATAGATCCTTATATATCACATGAATTCCTCATGCATAGACCGCTGCAGAATGCAGTGGATCTCTTCATGGCTCAGCTGAATGATATGTACAAAATACTCTACTTATTACTCAATCTAATAGATTATATGAGTCACATACAACAACAGAACTGGCTCAAGAACGGAACACCGACCGAATACTCATCCCAACTCATACAGGGAGGGGGGGAGAGAGAGAGAGAGAGGAAGAGAGCCCATATATTTCCAAACTGTCTCCACCGAGCCCATCAGGTATGACTCTTATTCGAAGGTCAAAAGGTATACGGCACCAAGGTACTACGTGATATGTTACATAGACAGAAATCAAATGATATGGTCAAGAAGAGTCAAAATCACTCACGCTACAAAATCTTTCATCAAGATCCACTGTTATGATCTTGAAGGTTAAAGGTTTAACCAAATTAATATTCAACAGTTCTAGAGCTTTTGGATCAATGGTTGAGTACTATTATGGACATACTAGTACATTATTGAATACTGATAGATGAATGAAGGCGCCAAAAGAAAAAGTGTTACCACTAGGTCAGCGTCAATAGAGTGAGCCTCCATGTACGTCGGATTCGAAAGCGTGGTAGAATATTATGATCACAAAAGTTAAAGATTTAACCAAATTAATATTCAACAGTTCTAAGACTTTTGGATCAATAGTTAGGACTTTAACATCCAGGTAATGTAGTTTTCCCTAATAACCTATCCTAATCACAAGAGAGTTTTTTTGAAGAATAAAAAAAACGTATCCAGGGTTTTTTTCAAAGCAAAGCAGCGAATTTAAAACAAATAAAAGAGAAGGAAATAAATGGAACCATCTCGACTCAAGCACACCTGCCACAAGCAATGCATTGAAGCCGCCCATGCTTTCCATCCTCTAAGTAATTTTTCCTTTGACTCGCATTCTCATTGACTAACTTCGCAAGTTGAAGAAACACCGCCTTCAACGCGTTCTGATCAACTTCAAGGTGCTTTAGACCCACATTATCACCACCACCAACCTTAATGTACTTGAATGCCCTATATTCATCACCCTGGTCAAACGGACCACTGGTTCCTGCCCAAGACTCGCCCCGGTCACTGGCAGAAGCGAACGGGAGCCGGTTCGGGTGCCCGTGCTGCGCGAACTCATCCTCCTTGCTATACTTCCTCTTCATCGATTCCTCGGCGGCCCCACGCCCATCGAGTCCAAGCGAATTCCAGTAATCCCGCCTACTAAACCCTCTGGGACTCGTAGGCGGCGGGAACCGCTTATCAAACCCACCCAATTCTGGCCCACGGCCCATCGGTAAGAACCTCCCGGCAGGGTCTATGTGAGGCCGTGGCGGTGTAAAATCGTGGTAATCGAGCGGGAGAGCGAAGTAGGACCGGACGCTACCGTCAGCGAGAACGATGGTCCGCCGCTCCAGCATGTGGAAATCGTATGCCGGCAGAGGCGGAGGGCCCAGAGCAGTGGGGTCGGGGAAGGGAAACGAAGTCCCGGATGAGGGGATTGGACCTGGGGCGGAGTGAGCGGTTGGGTTCGTCGTGGGTTTATAATTAGCCGGGCTTGAGGTCGGGGCGGGTTTCGGGGGGTTAGACGGGGTTTTGCCGTGCTTCGGAGCACCGGATTTTTTAGTAGAATCGGAGGGAGGCTTATCGGATTCCCACCGGGATTTGCGTTGAGGGGAGGAGGCTGAGGATGAAGAGGGTTTCTTGTGGCCATGGGGTGCGCTTTTGTTATGGTTACCTCCGGCCATCGTAGAGGCTTGTGGGGATTGTTTCTTCTATCAGATTTGCGGGGAAGCACCCTGCGACCCGCCGGGGTTAGGTTTTGTGAGGGAGAGAGTAGTGAAACTAAAAAGTTAAAACACAACATTGCATTCTCTCGGCATGTCACTTCTCTTTATCCCTTAACACGCTGCGTTTTGACTCCAAGGCTTGGGTGAGTTTAGATGTTGAAGTGAGTTGAGTTGAGTTGAGTTGAGATAATAAAATATTGTTAGAATATTATTTTTTAATATTAAAGTTGTTTTGGGATTTGAAAAAGTTGAATTGTTTATTATATTTTGTATTGGGATTTGAAAAATGTGTAATGATGAGTTGAAATGAGTTGAGATGAGTTGGGATGAGTTTAACATCCAAACGCAGCCTTAAGGTAATGGGCCGAACCTGCAGTAAAACACTTGGGCTCCTAGCCGCGCCGCGGGGGGGTGGGGGGCGCATCCAAGGAGGTCAAGATGAACATCCCTCTCTTGCTTCAAAAGGACAACGAAGGGCTACAAAACTCTAGAGGGTAGTTACGGTGTTTTTATCGTTATATGCTCTTTCACTCGAGAGAGTGAGGCTTTGGATTGGACATTGGAGCTGGGATGCTACTAGCGGGCCAGTAACGCTAGGGCGTACCGGTAGTTGAAAATTTTAATAATAATCAATCTTGCGTAGTGCCATTATTCTATTCAAATCTGTTTACTTGGTATGCCGTAGGCCTTGTTTGGGTATCGAGAGTACTTCAAGTACTCTCAAACACTCTTACTATTATTCTTTATTTTATTATTACTTTTCATCTATTTTTTCTACTATTCATTACTTTTCACCTACTATTCAATATTCTATTATTACTTTTTCATAACTATTCACAAACATTTTCAAACACTTTCACTACCCAAACCTAGCCTTAGTGTGAATTATACTTGGTGTATCTTAGTATAAATTGTACTTTTTAAAAAAAAAAAAAATTATATTTACAATATCTTTAAATATTTAAAAAAAATTCTAATGCACTAATACTCATTTTCTTAATTATTAAAAAAATACATTGTTGATGTCGTGTTTTGCGGACATGGGCAAATCTCTGCAATCAGTGCCGCAATACGAAGAATTTGGGATCCCCGGTGGTGTTTCGGTGCGGCTGTACGATGGCGATTCGTACGTTCATAGTGGTGAGTAGAAAATAAATGCAATAAAAAGGTTGACACCAAGATTTAAGTGGTTCGGCAATATGCCTACGTCCACGTGGGTTTTTGGGAAGGAAGTCTCCACTATAATATATCTGTTTACAATCACTCATGGAACCTCATATCTCACTGTACAAAGAAAATTGGAGCTCCCGTCAATCCTCTATTCTTTATCCTTTGGTGTACCATTTTAGTTCGTATCCGTCTCTTTTCTCTCAATCCCCATTTTTCTCTCTTTTTCTCTAGATCCCTCCTCCATTAGTTCTCCTTCTTCCATCATAAGTCAGTCAGTCCGTCATCTGTCCTTTCCCCTTTATACATTTGTCTGACCTTTCACTGTACATGCCAGCCTGTTATGAGGTGGCTGGTCTCCTCTGCGTGCACACCTCTCATTCTCCTTCTGTCCTCCTGACATACGCACCCCCCATATCTTCCTAGTCTCCCTTTGACATTTGCAGCCCCTATATCTCTTCTTGTCTCCCTCTTGTTTCTTGTGATGTTTTAATGGACTGGACCCAATTTATAGGCCATGGGTATTTTCCCCCCAACATGCCCCGCTAATTTTTAGCACACTTGTGGGCTGAAAATTGTATAGTTTTATTGAAATTTCTGTGCTGGACTGCATAAAGCTCGAGCGTGGAGCTCGACTGGCCTAGTGACTCGTTTGAGATGGAGATTCTTTCTGATGGAGATTTGGTTCTGGAGAATCGGTTGATAGAGCTTTTGTTGATGGAGATTTCGCTGATGGAGATTCTGTTGATGGAGATTTGATTCAGCACCATAGCACGAAGCTCAGCTTTATGCAGTCCAGTGGAGTACTGTGGTAGCACAATGACTCGCCCGGCGAGGTCCCGTTGGATTACTGGCGATGTGTGTTGAGAATAGCCAACGGGCCCGAGCGAGAGCTCGGTTCCCGTGCTTATGACTTCGTGGGCTAGCTAGGGCCAACGCGTTCAGTTCTGGACTATAGCACGAAACTCGGTAGAGTCTCAGTAAATCACTGGTGACACGCTCGGTGGAGTCCCGTGGGAGCACAGTGACCCGTTCGGCGAGGTCCCGTTGGATTACTGGCGACGTGCTTTGAGAATAGCCAGCGGGCCTGAGCGAGGGCTCGGTTCTCGTACTTATGACTTCGTGGGCTGGTTGGGGCCAATGCGTTCGGTTCTGCACCATAGCACGAAGCTCGGTAGAGTCCCAGTAAATCACTGGTGACACGCTCAGTGGAGTCCCGTGGGAGCACGGCGACCTGCTCGGCGAAGTCTCATTGAATTACTGGCGAAGTGCATTGAGAATAGCCAGCGGGCCCGAGCGAGGGCTCGGTTCCCGTGCTTATGACTTCGTGGGCTGGCTGGGGCCAACGTGTTCGGTTTTGCTAGGTCAGATGGTTCTTGACCTTTCGCTCACGGCGGTTCGTTCTCATAATAGAAATAACTTTGTTAGTAGAAACTGAATTTCACAAAAATTTTGTAAGTAACGAACCTGAAGTTGTAGTCAGGGAGAGTCTGTGCTTGCATGTGCAATAGAGCAAGAAATCCGAGCCGAGCATAAAAAACAAGCCGAGCATGAAGGCAATGTCGTCTGAGTGTCAAGCAAGTTGTGCAACTTTCTCCAGTACATGACAGATGTAACCGTGTGACGGTTTCCAAGTAGGCGCTTCGTGTAATGACGTGTATGCTCCTGCGTTGTGATTTCTGAACAACAATTTTTCTAAGCTGAAGAATCTATGCATATATTATCAAGCTAGGGCAGTCCGTGTACATAGTTGCCAAATTGAGTAGTTCGCGTGTATTGTTGGCCGAACTGAGGGAATCCAAACGAGCAGTGGTTTCCCATGCTTATTTTACCGAGCAAGGTTTTCGAGCTGAGGACGATCCGAGCTCATGCTCCACGTTCAAGTGAGTTTCCGAGCTTGTAGTTTTACCGAGACAGGTTTTCGAGCTGAGGAGGATCCGAGGGAGAGTTTTCGAGCTGAGGAGGATCCGAGCTCGTGCTCCACGTTCAAGTGAGTTCCGAGCTTGTAGTTTTACCGAGCTAGGTTTCCGAGCTAAGGAGGACTCGAGCGAGAGTTTCTGAGCTGAGGAGGATCCGAGCTCGTGCTCCATGTTCAAGTGAGTTTCCGAGATTGTAGTTTTACCGAACCAGGTTTTTGAGCTGAGGAGGATCCGAGCGAGAGTTTCCGAGCTAGTTGTTTTACCGAGCTAGGTTTCTGAGCTATTGACCTTCGAGCAAGTGGTTCTGAGCTGGTTTTCTCCGAGCAAGTGGTGCTGAGCTGGTTCCCGAGCTGTGCATGCATGTACGTTGAACATGCATGCTCATACACTGCGCAGGTCGAGAAAGTGCATGCTCGGAGAAATGCACGCTCATATGCTGAGCTAGTTGAGGAACCGAGCGAGGAAACCGAGCGAGAGTTTTGTACATACCGAGCCGAGGGAACCGAGTGAGCTGAGTTTTTCTATGCATGCCGAGTTTGTGGTTACCGAGCAGCAGAGGGTCCGAGTTGGTTTCCTGTGCATGCCAAGCTGGAGACCGAACCTTGTTAATGGCATTTGTAGGCCATGATTTGCATGGAACCATGCCGGAGGGAATGGCCAGTCGATGATCAACTTGGAGGAGACAGAAGATGCCGGCGCACCATCCGGTGGGCTCCGGCCACCTTTCCCGCAGGGTAGCAGCTGTTTTACTGCGTAGCACCACAAACCGTATGTGCTGCGTTTTCGTTGGGATCACTTCCCGAGGATGAGGGGCTGCCAGTGATGCTCTGGTAATCACAGAGTGTGCCGGCGAGCCACATGGTGGACACTGGCCCCCTCCGCCACCGCATAGTTGCTGGGTCACGGCGTGGTGCCCGTGTGCACGGTGGTTTCCATAGAAAGCTCTCCACTCTGCCCCTGACGACGAGGGCTCGTCGGTCGGAGACAAAAACTTCCAGTGGCCTTGGTGATGGCCACCGAAAGGCCAGGTGGACTCACGGCTAGCAATTATGAGCCATTCGGTCCTTGCAGGATGAAATCCCCTGGTAGCTGCCGTGCATGACGTGCATGTCCTTTGCTTCCGGCGACTACTGTGACCGCGGCAGAAAATGCCAGCGGTCGGCATGGTGGCCCGGAGGCATCACCGTCGGCTCTTGGCCGCAGGTGGGGTGGCATGGTGTCGCTCGGGTGCACGTCCTGTGCACCCGTTGAGACCCATGCATGGCACGTACGCTCCATACGTTCGGTCGGAGACAGAAACTTTCGGTGGCCTTGGTTGTGGCCACCAGAAGGCCAGGTGGCTCACGGCTGGCAGCCATGAGCCTTATAATCCTTGCGGGATGAAATCCTGCGGTGGACTGCCGTGCACGGCCTTTGTTTCCGACGACCACGGCAACAGCGGCAAAAAATGCCGGCGGTCGGCGTGATGGCCCGGTGTTGTTGTCGGCGGCTCTTGGCCGCATGTGGGGCGGCAAGGTGCTGCTCGGGTGCACATCCTGTGCACCCGTCGAGACCCATGCATGGCACGTACAAACTATACGTGACACTGTGCACTTATACAATGTCATGCACAGTAGGCATGGCCCAGTGTTTTGGTGGGCAGTGCTCGGTTCTCCACTTGGACATGTAAAGATTTACTTGCTCTCTTAAAAATATAAAAATTCAAAAAAGTTGATAACACTTAAGGATGCTTTTTTCACTATTTAGAATTTGTTCAGCACAGCAGAGAGATCATCATCCTTCCCCCAAAGCTCTGTTCATCAACTCTTCCTTCCATCACTTCAGTTTGTTCTTCTTCATATCGCAAGCTTTGAGAACTTGTCATTGCCGGCCTACAAAGGACACGCTAGTTATGGGACAACAGATATCTCACAGACGGCGCCACTGTTGATGTCGTGTTTTGCGAGCATGGGCAAATCTCCGCAGTCAATGCCGCAATGTGAAGAATTTAGGGTCCCTGGTGGTGTTTCGGTGCGGCTGTACAATGACGATTTGTACGTTCACGGTGGTGAGTAGAAAATAAATGCAATAAAAAGGTTGACACTAAGATTTACGTGGTTTGACAATATGCCTTCGTCCAAGGGAGTTTTTAGGAGGGAAGTCTCCACTATAATATATCTGTTTACAATCACTCATGGAACCTCATATCTCACTGTACAAAGAAAGTTAGAGCTCTCGTCAATCCTCTATTCTTTATCCTTTGGTGTTCCATTTTAGTTTGTATCCATCTCTTTTCTCTCGATCCCCATTCTCTCTTTTTCTCTAGATCCCTCCTCCATTAGTTCTCCTTCTTCCATCGTAATTCAGTCAGTCCGTCATCTGTCCTCTCCCCTTTATACATTTGTCTGATCTTTCACTATACATGACAGCCTATTATGAGGTGGCTGGTCTCCCTTGCGTGCACACCTCTCCTTCTCCTTCTGTCCTCCTGACATACGCACCCCCCATATTTTCCTGGTCTCCCTCTGACATTTGCAGCCTTTATATCTCTTTTTATCTCCCTCTTGTCTCTTGTAATGTTTTAATAGGCTGGACCCAGTTTATGCGTCATGGGTATTTTTCCCCCAACAGTACGAATCACCATCGTACAGCCGCACCAAAACACCGCCAAGGACCCCAAATTCTTCGCATCACGGCACTGACTCCGGAGATTTGCCCATACCTGCAAAACACGACATCAACATACATAAACGATCAAATTGAAAAAACAAACTAAAGCCGCATAGTATTATTTTCTTTTTTTAATCAAAAATTAAAAAAAATACATAATCTATAAAATTGAGGGGGCAAACTCGATCGTTAGTTTCATTTATTTTCTCTAGAAGCTGTGTCATGATGCCGACATCTGTTGAATCTATTAAGGCGATGCATTAACTGGTGGGCCGGGCCCAAGATGAGGTTTTTTTTTTTTGAATTAATTTTTTTACAGTTATTTTATATAGCTCATTTTACAGTAAATAAATATAATTATTTCATTTTGGTAATTTTATTTTTCATCAGCCAAAGTTTTTTATCCTCCTGAGTCCATGCATTTCTCTTTTGCCTATATATATAGAAAATGCTAGGTTTTCCCTCTTGAATTTGACCTTTTGTATATTTTAATTTTTTTTAATGGTTGAGAAAATGATTACATATTTTTTTAAATATTTAAAGATGTTTGAAAGAAAAAGAAAAAGAAAATGCAATTGGATTAGTGTCATTTAAATTCAGAGATGAGTTGAGATGGTTTGTGAATAGTAGAAAATAATATTTTTAGAATAATATTTTTTAATATTATTATTGTTTTGAGATTTAAAAAAGTTAAATTGTTTATTATATTTTGTGGAAAAATTTAAAAAAATTGTTTTAAGAATTGAAAAAGTTTAATTGTTTATTATATTTTGTATGAAAATTTGAAAAAGTTTGTTTTAGGATTTGAAAAAAAAAAAAGGATTATTATATTTTATATAGAAATTTGAAAAAGTTGTAATGATGAATATGAGATTAGTTGAGATGAGCTGATGAGTGTTGTGAATTCAAACAAGGTTGACATGCCTAGTGAAACATACTAAGCAGCAAAATAGCATGATCCATATATATAATATATCTATTCTATGAATAAAAGAGGCTATCTAGAAATCTACAGTACACTTTCGACCACATTTTTATTCCAGCTTTGTCCTTATGTTTTAGTTGTTTTCCTTTCGTAATCCTCTGTTGTTTTATTTCTCAGTTTGGCTTTTTTTTTTTACATCTTTGCCTTTTTTTTTTTGTCTCACATGATTTTGTTTTGTGTGAGGGTATTTTAGACCAGGCCATCCAGAAATCTACAATACACTTTCGACCACATTTTTATTCCAGCTTTGTCCTTTTGTTTTGGTTATTTTCCAAAAAGTGGAAGATGTCTATGATTTGGACCACACAAATCATAGACAATAACGCTAGCAATATTTATTCTCTGGTTCCGTCACCACTTTCTCACAAAAGTCTCGCTCCTAACACCCCATCTTCCAAATTTCTCTCTAGCTTTCTCTTCCTTTTATTCTCTCTGNTCTCTCTCTCTCTCTCCATGTTCATGTTGTTGAAGCTGGTTTGAGGATTGTAGATTTTTTTTTTTCGTGTTTTGATCTTGGTTTGAAAATTGCAGTTTTTTTTTTTTGCAGGTTTTTTGCAAGCTCTTAAAAATGATTCTCATCTTAGGTAGGCTCTCTCACTCTATGGAAAAAAGTATAATACTCGACTTTTTTTTATTAATAATTATTTTCTATTCTTTTCGTGTTTTTCTTCTTGATTGAATGCTAACCCATCAGTCGTTAGCACACAACAAAAGGAAAATGTTTTTTATTAATAATTATTTTCTATTCTTTTCGTATTTTTCTTCTTGATTGAATGCTAACCCATCAGGCATCAGCACACAACAAAAGGAAAATGATGTACATATTTTTGTGGATTTGAAACTGTTATGAGAAAACTCCTGAAATTGTGTTGGTATAACATGGTTAAATATGAAGTTGTTATATTTTTCTTGTTCATTTCAACTATTTACTAGCAGATGGTTGGATGGGAAGGAAAAATTATTCGAAGCAGAAACGATAGCAGCAGGCGGCACCAACTATGAGCCATCATGACATGGGGCTGCTGCAAGCCATCATTTGATAGAAAGAAGAACAAGCAACACGCGGAACTGCGGAAGCAACGAACTGGGCAACTCACGTAAAAAGAAAAATATAAAGAACTAGGATGGTTAATTTATATTAGATTGGATGAAAAGCATTAGGAATTATTAGATTTTCTTTTTTAAATTAACCATCCTGATCTTCTGTAATGGACTAAGTGTCCATGAGTTTTCAACCTTAGGAGTTTTGGACTGCAATCGTCGGGAAAATGCAACTGTGGCTGATGAGTATCGAGTACCGAGACTCACCAGTTCATAAATGACGTCATCATTTGTGGTGGAAGGATTGATTAGTAAAGATCAAATGATGTTGAGACAACAAAGTAAGTCCACTTGGCTGAAGAAATGATTTTTATACACTTTAATATGCATGTGGGATTATGAGTTGCCCCCTAAGGAAATGTTGGGACGATGAAAATTAAAATACACTTTAATATGCATGAATGATTATGAGTTGGCCACCTAAAGAAATATTGGAATGATGATTCCTTGAATAATAGCACTATTGATCCCTTTATTAATTATTTAAGTAGAATTTCAAGATTGTTAATTTGGAAGAGCCTCCATGATTATGAAAAATGCAGTAAAAAATATAGTCACCCGTGTTCTTTTCCTTTTCCTTTTTGTTATTATTGCTTAGATATAGTCACCCGTGTAACATATTTAGTTTTTAAAATATGGATTCGGTGAAAAATAAATATATCAAACATATATAATTATGTTTCATGATTATACGTAATTATGTTTCATGATTGTGTTTTAATTTTGACTTGCATCATTACATAAATAGTCGAAAGGCATGCGGCTAAAAGAAAATAAATAATACGTGGATCATGTCAGAATTTGAAAATAAATAATAGTTGAAAGGCATGCTTAGTTGAGCAACATGTGGGTCATTTTTCAGTCAACCTTATCATCACTATGTGGAACCCTTTGGCTGGGACGATGAAAAATAAATGTATCAAACATATATAATTATGTTTCATGATTAAGACAAGCTATCATGATTATATGTTTCACTTTAAAATTAAACAACAAAAAGAAGGCTGCTTCTTCGCATATTGATTACTACTTTATCAATTAGGCTATTAAACGTACAAAATTTTGTTTTGACAAAAAAAATCATTAATTTTGGTATAATATCTATATAATATCCCACTTGTATGGATTCAATCTTAAGTGAACCTTTAGTATAATATCTATATAATATCCCACTTGTATCCCATTCTAAGCAAAGGATATCTGAAATGGGTTGTTGCCTTTATATGTTTTAAAGCGATGAAGTTACACTATCCAAGTCAAACAAATTAAAACACGATTATGAAACATAATTACGTGTTTGAGATAATATATATATATTTATTTTTCACCTTTTTTGAGTTCATTTTCTTAAAACATGTTACGTGACTATATCTAAGTAATAATAACAAGAAAAGAACGATAAAAAATAATGATGATCAAGCCAATCTCAACAAAAATAAACCAGCGCTAAATGTGCTTTAAATATTCAATAAAGTTTAGCTCCACTAAAGGTGCTAAAGTAATGATGATCAATAAATAATGATCAAAAGTAATTATAATTAAGATGACATCAGTTTGTAGATTTATTTTTGTTTAATTTTTTTGTGACTAAAGCATTTTTCTAATAAGTTGGGGGTAAAATGAACTTATTAGGCCAATTACCCGACCCTACACCCACTGTGAACCACACAAAAAATCAGTATACATCGTAACCTAAGCCTAAATTTAGCTTTAGGACAAGAAGCAGCAGAATCGGGTACTAAGGTCACTTTATCGAGCACCGAACTGCACCACAAATCAAATGATGTTGAGACAACAAAACAAGTCCACTTGGCCGAAGATTCTCCTCCATATAACTTTCAAAATTTATTTATTTACTTAAAAAAACACATAAAAAAAAGAAAGGTGAAAGCAAAATAACATGTAAACGCTAACCAAATGAAACAACATAACTCTTACGCCAGCAAAGATTAAACAACAGATTAACCCTCTGTTCTTTGTAAATGTTGAACTTTTGCTATTAACCGCTGCTGTTCACTTTGTAATTGTTCCCCCTTTCGTTCCATCTCTTCTATGCATGGTTGAAGTTTTTTAGCATAATGTTCTATATATCTCCGCAACTCCTTATTTTCGTGTTTTAATATTTTATTTTTTCTACATTTATTTGTAAGCTTTTCTTGCAATTCAAAAATCTCAAATTTAAGTTCATCAACTTTATTTTCTCGTGGAAGAAATCTCCGGGACATAGCATTAATGGCAGCAGCATATTGGACACCCAACATTCTCGTTCCTGCAACCACCTCAGCATCGAATCGGGTAGAGAAATGTATCTCTGCCCCAACCATGGTGTTGACAGCCTCAAGACATATGAATAATGATGGAGTAGTAGATGATGCCTGATTCAGATCAGGAATATTGTTAACAGAATGTTGGTTAGCCATTTAATAAGTTAAGAGATTGAGAGAAGTTATGAGAATTGAGAGTAAAACGAGAAATATGAGAAATGCAGAGATTGTTCTATATTTCAAAAGGGTGAAAATGGTTTCTTATATAGAGGTCCAGAGCATTCAAAGGATCAGCGAAAACCAATCTATGTGGGACCCATAGTAGAGCTTGAAGAATTAATGAAGAAGATGTTCCAAACGCATCATTATTGGTCATTTCCTATTCATTGATATCTAGAGGCTCCCTTATGAAGAGAAGAATAAGTAGAGATATATTATATTAGTCAATCAAATGCAAATGAGTGGTCCTCTAATTACAGTAGTTAGGAGAAACGCTTTATAGCTTATTTCAAATAATAATAATTGGTTGATTGAGTGGTTCGTTTGGATGGATACTCAATTCTTGGGTGAGAGATAATAAGAGTATACATAGCTTTGAGATAAACAAGAACGATGCATGCATGAAAATTTTTTTATTTTATAATTTCAAACGACTTACAAAAACTTGAGACTTTTAGCCTCACTTTTCAAACGCTCTTGTTCTTCATAAGTCGACATGTTATTCTTATCTAAAGGAGCAGGAAGTCGAAATGAAGAAGCAAGTAAAGATTTTAAATCCTTATTCTCTTTTTTTAAGTCTCTTATTTGTTTGTTAGATTCATGATCAAGTCGTTGAAATTTATAAATCTTCTCGTTAAGCTTTTCAACCTCACGAGTTTTGGATTGCAATCGCCGGGAAAATGTAACTATGGCTGATGAGTATCGAGTACCGAGGCTCACCAGTTCATAAATGATGTCATCATCTGACTTATTAGTCAGATCATTCTCATGCTGCATGGCACCTATAGTGGATGTAGAAATAATTGGTGGCCAAGATGCAGAATACCCCATATAATGGAAAAGGGGATTGTTGGAAAAAGATTGCTGAGCCATTAAAGAAAAAACTTAGAAATCGAGAATGTAGATAGATTTCAGGAAAAATAAAAAAGAGTTGATGCAAATGAAATGAAACTTAAGACTGGTTTTATAGAGATGAAAATGAGAACAAGACAAGCTATCAGATTATACGATATGCTGGGTATATATTTTATTTAACTAATCAAAAGTAATGATGATCAAGACAATCTCAACAAAAGTAAACCAGCACTAAATGCGCTTTAAATATTCAATAAAGTTTAGCTCTACTAAAGGTGCTAAAGTAATGATGATCAATACACAATGATCAAAAGTAATTATGATCAAGATGACATCATTTTGTAGATTTATTTTTGTGTAATCTTTTTGTGACTAAATCATTTTTCTAATAATAATCTATTAAAAGATGTGAATTATTTTATTATTTATTTACTTTATTATATAAGTTGGGGGTAAAATGAACTTACCAGACCAATTAGCCGACCCTACACCCACTGTAAACCACACAAAAAATAGTATAAATCGTAACCTAAGCCTAAATTTAGCTTTAGGACAAGAAGCAACAGAATCGGGTACTAAGGTCACTTCATCGAGCACCGAACTACACCACAAATTAAATGATATTGAGACAACAAAGCAAGTCTACTTGGTCGAAGATTCTCCTCCATGTAACTTTTAAAATTTATTTATTTATTTATTTTCATGCTTTAAAGCATTTGTTGACTCATGCTTTACAGCACGAATTGGGGTTTGGGGCGAAGCTGTTAACCACTACTGTTCACTTTGTATTTGTACCCTTCGTTCTAGCTCCTCTATGCGTGGTTGCATGTCTTGAGCATATGGTCCACATATTTCTTGAACTCCCTATTTTTGCATTTTAATATTTTATTCTTTCTCATTTTATTGGCAAGTTTTTGTTGCAACTGATTTATTTGAATTTTAAGTTGATCAACCTTACTAACCCGTGATAGTAACCTACGAGACTCTAAAGCGTTGTTGGCTCGAGTTTTATAGCATAGATTAGAAATCCAAGACTCATTGATTTATGACATTTGTCGGGCTCTAAAATTTAGTGATCAGGGAAAGAGAAGACAAATAATACAGTCAAAATTCACTCACTTTTCATGCTTTAAAGCATTTGTTGGCTTATGCTTTACAGTAAGAATCGGGGTTTGGGGCAAAGCTCGAGGCACTAAAGCGTTGTTGGCTTGAGCTTGACAGCATAGATCACTCAAGACTCATTGATTTATGATATTTGTCGAACTTCAAAATTTAATGATCAGGAAAAAAGAAGACAAATAATGCAATTAGAATTCATTGTTTTTCATGATTACACGTAATTATGTTTCATGATTGTGTTTTAACAAATATTTGATTTTATTTGTATTTAAACAGTATTTTTTTTAATACTACCGGCTAAAAAAATAGAAAATGAAAATACATACAAATAATTAGTCACTTTTGGCGAGGCTCGAGGTAGCTCCGGATTTTGCGGCATCTCTTGGCTCCTTATTTTGCGAGTTCTAGACTTTATGGTTTTTTTCCTCCTTGATCCAGGTATCTTACACCCCTCGACTAAAACCAACCATCAAGATGACTGGTTTTGGTTTTCCCTGTGGAGCTTGCAGATTCCTTAGAAGGAAATGTGTTAGGGGATGTATTTTTGCTTATTATTTCTACTATAAACAAGGAATTAACAATTTTTCCGCCGTTCATAAGATTTTCGGTGCAGGTAATGTGTCGAAGCTCCTTACTCAAGTCCCGGTGAGTGATCATTCTAAAGCAGCTGCCACAATCTTGTATGAAGATCAGGCTAGGCTTGAAGATCCTATTTATGACACTTTTTTATATATTTTAACTCTTCAGCAGCATGTTCTCTTTTTATATATAATGATTGAAACCCTAATTCGGGTTAACTCTTAATTTATAAATGGCATTTTACTTTTTTTTTCTGCAGATTATAAATCTACAAACTCAACTAGCATCTCTAAAGGAATTACAAGCAGCTCAAAACTTTCTTGATACTTCTGTCAATGGAAACCCAAATGAAAAGTGTTACGGAATACCTTCTCACCCACAAGATATCCAAAGTTGGTTTCAATCAGAGAGTACCAATTACATGATGCCACAATTCAGTATAAATAAAATCTTCAATAATGCCTCAACAATTTCATATGACGAGAATATGTTTATGGAGAACTCTTTTGAGAACTGTGGAAGTTCACTAAACTCTAAGGAAAATGCCTCAAATGGTTTCTATGGAGAGTCAGCTGCAGTTGGCTATATTCCTGAAGAAAAATAGTAGTGGCAGCAATGCTAAGGTGGTGGACATGGCATTATATCTTTTATTTTGTTTTTGTTTTGTTTTTTTTTTTTTGTTTTTTGCTATGGACAATATTTGATGTTTTCTAAGTTTAATTAATTATGCATTATATCTTTTTTTTATAAGAAATAGATAACATCTTTTAGATAAATTATTATTATCATTTGATGTTGCATATCAAAATTGTCCATAATTACATATCCATAGTTAACATTATTATTTTTAACAATATTCATTTAGGCATGTACTCAATTTATTTAGATGGCATCCGATGCTGGAGATCAAAATTGTCCATACTTGTCTGCATGTAATTATGTTTCATGATTGTGTTTTAATTTATTTGATTTGATCATTA
Source organism: Pterocarya stenoptera (assembly GCA_003123785.1). Taxonomy (NCBI): domain Eukaryota; kingdom Viridiplantae; phylum Streptophyta; class Magnoliopsida; order Fagales; family Juglandaceae; genus Pterocarya; species Pterocarya stenoptera. Next base: position 42,192 of record QEOT01003355.1, on the reverse strand, counting down.
CATAAATATTTAGCCATCGTTCTTAGGAGATTGATATTGGAGCTTGTAAGTGGGTCTACTTGAATGGAGGATTTTAGCTGTTAGTATAAATGAAATTAGTAGATGAAAATCCAATTCATATTTTTCAAAGAGTGGAAGGACCCAGGTGGGAAGAGTACTGCATGCTAGTTGAAAATGATGATTATCTTCTCTCTTATTCCTTCGTCACATGCACTCGATTACTATGCACATTATCTAAAATATTACTCTTGCCTTTTCACCGGATGGTAATTATGCTTTGAGGAGTAAATTATATGCCATCATAAAAGTTTTGGACAGGGGTTTCGCTATACATGAGGCATGTTGTCTAGAGTACTTAAAAAAGTAGTGCTGCCAAAGAGATGACTTGTTAATAAGAAAAAAAAAAATAGAAAACATTCAACTAGGCATACGTGCCTAGGCACGTAACATCTTTTACTAGTATATATATACATATGTAACTCATATGCATACTCTAAGGCCTTGTTTGTTTTCGTGACTAAAATTCAAAATTTTGAAGATTTTGAAAACCTCCCATCTCATCATTATAACTTTTTTAAATTTTCATACAAAATAAAATAAACACTTCAACTTTTTCAAATCTCAAAACAAATATAATATTAGAAAATATATTCTAACAATACTTTATTTAATTTTTTAACTTTAATCTCAACTCATTTCATCTCATCTCATATCCGAAAACAAACGAGAAAAAGGGGCCTAACTCACTTACTTAAGTGGAGAGCATTTCTAGAGAGAGAAAATCTAGAGAGAGGAGCAGCTGATTGTTGTCAAAATCTCACTCTCAACAAAATACCGTTCGGAACAAAGTAGAGTAACGCTACAGCTATTGAAGATTTCTCTTGCAGAAGTGTCCCGAACAGCACATTTTATTTTTTATTTATTTTTCTTTTTTTATGTATTTTTTTAATCATCAAAAACACTTTTTAAAAAAATAAAAAATTTATAACATTATTAAAAAACAATTTCTTAATTATTAAATTAAAAAAAAAAATCTTCTAGACACACTTTCGGGACACATTTTCGATGAATATAGCATTTCTGGAACAAAGTATCATAGCTTGATTCACGTGCGCAGATTCATTCAATTTTGGTTTGACCAAGAAACTTGTGTCCGTAGTTTCAAAGGGGAAGATCACAATCTTACCCAGCACTCACGGTCGGCACTTCTCTGAACTGCCAACACGCTTCTCTCTATCATTCTATCATGTCACCGCAGCGTTTTCACCGTCCACAACTCTCCCGTGCAGGAATTCCTGTACAATGAGTCATTGAGTACTGCACACTCTACTCGTCTCTCTCTATTTTTAATAGGAGGAAGATAGTCACACCACCGTAGCAAGTGTAATCTCTGCACTCATTTTCCGGTTACCATTCCAGCCAAAGGTGCCAAAGCATTGTTGGGTCACCTGAAACTTGAATTAGAGCGATGTCTACGAAGTGTAAACGATTATGTCATCGAAGTTTTCCACTACATCTACCCGAAAACGTCGTCGTAGAAATCCTCTTGCGGTTGCCGGTCAAGTCTTTGGTACGATTCAGGTGTGTAAGCAAACGTTGGCGCTCCCTAATCTCGGATCACCGATTCGCCAAATCGCAGTTCCAGCGAGCGTCTGAGCACTCACAAAGACTTCTCATATCATCCGGTTCTGAAATTCGATCCCTAGACTGTGAGGCACCATTTGCGCACAGTACGACTCCCTGTGTACTCGCCGTCCCTTTCCAGAAACGGGGTCGTTATGTTAGGATCATTGGGTCTTGCAATGGTCTGGTTTGTGTGGCTCTATATAGCCATAGGGATTTCTATATTTGGAATCCTTCAACGGGAAATTACAGGAAACTGCCCGATCCTTTTATTTCACTCCGTGGGCGCAAGTACAGGCATGGCTTTGGATACGATCCATCCACTGATGACTACAAGCTTCTCGTTGCCAATTTCCGGATGCCTCCTTCTCGGGAAAGTGAAGCTAAGGTTTTCTCTTTCAAAAGAAATTCATGGAAGAGGATTCTTCGAGGCCTCGACGATCCAGGTCAGGCAGACGATTCTGCTGGGATCCTTTGCAATGGGTCTCTGCATTGGCGTCTTCGAATGTGCCGCGAGCCACTTTCTGGTCAGAAAATACGTGTGTTTGATTTAGCCGAGGAGAAATTCCACGAAATGCCGATGCCCTCCTGGGATTTATTTGGGCACAGCGGGTACGTACGCATCGATACTTTGATCAATCTTGGAGAGCGCCTTTGTTTTATTGTTTCTATGAGTTCCCATATGGAGATATGGGGAATGATGGAATATGGAGTCATAGAATCCTGGGCACCAATGCTTAGAATCCTGGGCACCAATGATTGTTTTCCGGTAGACCCGCTTTGCCTTTCCAGAGGTGATCAGCTTGTGGCAATGAAGAATGGAATTGATTTGATGAGAAGTAATCCTGACGGAGAGATTCTTGAATATGTTGAGGACTTCAGTGGCTTTGACTCGCGTGTTGATAATGCAACTGTGTTTGTTGAGAGTCTACTTTCCCCTTATCTGTGCTTGACTTGATCGTTTTTTTTATTTTTTTGTTCTCTGTTTTTTCAGTTCTTTTGCCACTCAACAATGAAATGCAGAACAGTGACGGTTCTAAGTCTCAAAGATTACATGTATGGAGGATCGTAGTTTTTCCAGTGCATCCTGCGCGTCTTGAAATGGCCTGTTCTTTTGTGTTGAAACAGGATGTTGTGATCATGCACTATTTTGCAGAAGCTGTTTGTTTCTGAATGAATTTTAATGTAATTAGAATTTATATTGTAACGAATGTCGGTTCATTGTATATTTTAGACTGTATGGCTTGTATTTCCTTTCGCTGTAGGGCTGTGATTTTCTGTCAATTACACGACTACTTTTAGCCCTCGTTTTTTCTTATCTTTTTGGCAGAATAGATGTTAATGATAGGCTTATTAGTTCTTAACATTATATACAATTGCTTCTTGTTCTTGGAAAGACAATATTTATTGGCTGAATTACTTTTATTATGAAAAATGCTTAATGCAGCCGGCTAGAGGAACCGTTGCGTAATCGGATTCTACGTGGAGATTTAATGAAAGGGTAATTCTACATACAGTCGTGGAATGCACAAACGCCATACAATCGCTTTGAAAAGGAGTGGGGTCTATTATTAAAAACTTAACTTTTTTTCAAATGGGTTCCATTTTTATTCACTTTTTATCAAAGCGACTGCACGCCGCTTGCACACTCACGACTGTATTTATCATTTCTCTTTACAGAAAGACTATGGGTTAGGACTGAAAATTGACATCGTCGGTGCGGTTTCAATCCAAAACCAATGCTGCACTGACAACTTTTGGAGTGGCTCAAAACCAGCCGAACCGGTCAATTAGGAGGAAGAAAACCCGCAGTCTCGGCATGCGTCGGTGCGGTTCGTCGGTATGATTGTTCATCTGAGCCCGATTTTTTAGCGATCCGGGTATTAGATTTGGTTTAAAACCCGGTACCCGATTTTTTTTTTTTTACCAGTTTGAATGTTTTGATCTGGAAATTGCTGTCCATCTCTCCTTTATCTTTCGTTGTCTGAATTTTAAGCATCAGGAATTCCTATAATTTTCACTTCTGAGACATGGGTCCATATTAAATATAGTGTACTCATATAGCAGGTACTTTGCTGGTTACTGCTATTTTACATGATTTTTCACTTCTGAGAAATGAGATTCATTTTTCGTCGGTAGTCGGCAGATAATAGATTGCAAGCTGTACTTCCACTTTTGACGAGCATACTAGTTATTGCTTCATTTTTACCAATGGTTTTGAAAGTTTTTACCATCTTTTTTGGAAGCTTTCTATCTTCTGCATTCCTGATAGGTAGAAGTTTACTTTCTAGTTCATTTGCATTTAAAGAATTTCCAGATAAAAAAAAAAAAACTTACAGGCCAACAATTTCCAGATCAAGGAGAGATGGACAAGTTGACAATGCCCCACAAAGAAAGGAACAAAAAAAAAAAAAAAATCAAAACATTCAAACCAAGACTTAGGTAAGTAAGGGGTTTATGCCCCAGATGGGGGAAGTGACTAAATAAGGTTGTTGATCTTGGATTGTTGAGATTTGAGTGGATTAAGATTGCATTGTGGTTGGATTTTGATTTTAGGGGGCCAGCTTTACAGGCTAAAATTCTCTCTGGCTTGATAATTTGTATTATGTCCCCCCTCAGGTCAGCAGACCCTCTTTTTGTACAATATTTAAGGTTGCCGTTTTGTACTTGAGATGAAATCGGCTATTAGAGTGTGAAATTAGTTGTTGATTTTTTATTTCAAATTTATGGTATGAATTTGAGTTGAAACCATATGAGGAGACCGTCGGATTTACATGGGACATGGGAGTCTGGTACCATTTAATTTTGGAGGTTCATGGTTTGCAAATTTACATGCAAAATGAGATGAAGAGTAACATTGAGCAATAAATTTAAAATTAAGAGTAATGCTATTCTTTATCTTAAATTTTATTGTCATATCCACCCATGGGTAACCCAAGTGGTGAGGGCAAAGTCGTACGCATGAGCCTCATACCACATGTTCGATTTTTCTCAGATCAAACTGCAATTTAAGTGGAGGCCATGGCATTGGGTTGCTGTGCTAGGCTCTCTGGGAGTTTAGGTTCTATGAGTGAGTCTTAAGGGCTCTGTCGTGGACTACCCCGGTCATAAAAAAAAAAAATATTGTAATAATCACAATCGTTGATTCTGCACATTTGAAGTGGTTATCCATTCGGCACAAGGAGGGAAGACGACCAAACTTAAAGATGAATAGAAACTGATAGGTTAAATGTTTAAATAAAGTCTTTTAATATAAGTCGCATTAGTTAATGCAACGAGAGGTAATAAAATTTATGATAAAAATAATATTTCTACAAGATAATAATCTCCTTGTTATATGAAAAAATTAATTCCTTGAAAAAAAATTATATATTATGCTTGAAAAATGTATCCAGAGAGAGGCTTGTCTCCGGCTTGTATCCATTTTTTTTTAAGCAAGTATTTTATAGATAAATTAAGTGGCTACAGGATACTAAATTCAATGGGGTTAGGAGCCCCCAACATTCATTCCAAAACAAACAAAAACACCACAAGAAAAATAAAAAAGAGGGATCTAAAGCAAAAAAAATTGGCTCACACACATTTTTCACAAAGGGGATGCCGCTTGAAGCGGTTTTAGCATAGTCTGATAAATAGACTATAACACTACAATTACAAGTCGCAGTGGATTGGTGTGAGCTGCATTTTGTTGGTCTAGACTGGCTGAATGAGACTTTCACGACCACTTCATCTTGATCATTGGTTAGAAAAAACAGAAACATAGGAAAGTAACAACCGAAAGTTAGGTCGATTCACCGGCGAACAATTGTCATTGGTTGTGAAGGCATGTGTAGCTCATGCGCCACTTTTAGAAAGAAGGTAAAGGTCGGATCTAAGAGATCCAAAGCCACTAGTCCTAATGGTGCCTCATGTGGCGGTGTCAAACTCCCTATGACGTGGTGGCATGTGAAACTCACATGCGGTATGAGCCGTGCATGAGAATTACGAGCCGTTCTTTTGATCGATTTTCTTCTACCGGCCGACAGATTGGCGATAGGAGAATCTTATGGTGGGGCGTGTGTTTGTCGTAGGAGGTTGGTAGGCAGCAGATCGGCACATCTTGGTGCTATAGACAGAAAACTCAGAAAATAGAGGAAAAAAAACCTATAGACAGTTCTGGCGTAGGCTAGACAGGGGGAGAGGGAGGGAGGTGCCGAAACTTATCCCCTCCCCTCTAGGTAGAGAGGCCGAGATGGTTGGGTTCTTTGGTAGAGAGAAAATAACGCCTCTGGGATAGTCGAGTATTGATTTTTCTTGAACTTGTATCAAATATGATTCTAGATGTAACTAATTTATTTAAAAATTTTTCTTTTTCTAATTGATGTTTCGAGGATGTGGTTCACGCATATTCACACTTGCAATTAATTTTTTTTTTTTAACTAGATTATGTTTTGAGAAAGAGAAAGACAAATCTTAGAGCACTCATAATGCCTTACCTATTTTGTATTTTTACGTAAAATGGCTAACACCATGTCAAAATAAAAGTCTCAATTGGAAATGTAAAATCAATGCAAAGTATAGGTGAAAACTGACACAGTCGGTTTGGCTGATTAGACCGATCGATTTAAGGGAGAAAAATCAGTCGAAATTGGGGGGTGGAACTAGCTGGACCAGTTCTAGCCGGTTCACAATTGGTTTGTCGGTTCTGACTGGTTTGGGCCAACCTTTTTGGGCCATTGTTTTTACCCTATTTAACATCTTTTAGGCCTTTTTTTTTTTTTTTAGGCTCAATTCATTATTTAATATCATTAACATTTTAGACTTTTTTGTTGAATTTTTAAAATTTATTGTAAGTATTCAATTTCATTTTAATTTTAATGTTATTTATACTATCACTAAATAATAACTACCAAGTATATACTACTATACTAATTACTAGATAACTAAAAAAATAAAAACTTCAATTGATGTTTAATACATATTACAACTCAAAACAAATTGTCTTAAGCAAGTAAGCAACAATTGTTATTGAGTAAAATTGTGCTAAATCTTCAACATCCAAATAGATTCCCAAGCAGTTTTCAGTCTTCAATAGTTGTGACGCTTAATTGTACTTCCAACTCTATATAGAAACACTAATGAGATTAAAACATCAAATATTAATATTTTAGATAATGAAAAATAAATTAAATTAATTTATAAAAGTAAATAAATATTGAACGAGAAAAACATTACTAAATTATACAACATAGCTCTCCACATTATCCTTGGACTCTTGAATATTAATTGACGTTAACGAATGCCACAACCACACAATAGGATTTTTCTTAACACATGGTGGGGTTTTTTTAACAGGTGATGGACAAAGGTAGGGGATCGGTTGATGGGCTCATGAGGACGGAGTCACGGAGGGGGTGAAATCTTGGCCTTTGGGTGTCATCGATAGATTCACAGAGGGAGGGAAACATTGCATGTGTTGTGCCGTTTGGCGTTTGTTGGAAGTTTGGAATTGGGAAGGGGAGAGGGATCTGTCTAAGACTCTGAAGGAAGTCGAAGCGAGAAGAAGAGGAAGGGGAGGAGGGTGTTTAAACCCAAGGTTTGCTATTTCATTTAGTTTTTTATTTTTATTTTTTATGAACTGTAGATCTAAAATGGCACCGTTTCACTTAAATAAGTGAAATAGTGCCGTTTTATATATGTATAATTTAAAATATATCAGGTGCAAACCGGAACTGAATCGATCGTTGTCGATTTTGATATATTGCTGCCGCCGACCAACTGTTTCCCCGCCGATTTATGCGATTCCATACTCCGACGACCAATTTGACTTGGTTACTGTCGGTTTTGACAGGTTTTGTACACCCCAATGCAAAACACATGAATTAAATTGAAAAATGCGTTATTAATTTTCTAATCATTTTTATTCTTTTATTCTTTTTCCTTAACTTTCTCTACATTTCTCACATTTACAATTTTATTTATCAAACATGATAACGTTATAATAACTTTATTTTAATTGAAAAATACTCTTGGTAAGAACTTTGCAAATATGAGAAAAAAAGTCAAAAAAAGAAGAAGAAAGATGAATGAGCTTTTTTATTTTTATTTTCATTTTAATTTCTTATTAGACTATTGATGTTTAAAATAAGATATCTTGCAATCACATTAAAATATGAAAACTATTAAGAAGATATGAGAATATCATAAATTTAGACGTAGATAGAGGACATATTTAAAATGAATAAAAAGACAAAAATAATAGAAATAAAGAGTAAATAGATTGAGGTATGAAATGTTGTAAAAAATAGTCATTTAAAATTTAAAAAAATTAGATTTTAATTAATTAAACATTTAAATAAGCCATTCGGAATTCTGTGAGTATTTTTTCTTTTTCTTTTTTGAAATAGGAATTCTACTAGTATTCAGTTGCAAGTCCGGTGCTGCTGTTATAGCCTGTTATGGCAAGTGTAGGGCCATTCCCAAGAAAAAAATTACTGAAGAATGAAGGCGGTGATGCCCCTCAGAAGAAAGAAGGCGGTTATGCTGAGGACTAGGAAGATTCTTCCCGAAGACTTGATACTAGAAATACTCTTGCGTTTGCCCGTCAAATCTTTGGTCCGATTCAGGTGCGTTTCTAAACGATGGCTTTTTTTAATTTCCGATCCCCATTTCGCTAAATCGCACTTCGACCGAGCATCCGGGCACACCCAAAGACTCCTATTATCGACCCCTTTGAGATTTGGGTCCCTAGAAACGGATGCACCTTTGTGGGACCGTTCTGCTGTGAGAGAACTCTTTTTCCCATTTAAGCAAGAGGGCCGTGCTTTTAAGATTTTAGGTTCTTGCAATGGTTTGGTTTGCGTCTCACTCTCTCAGAATGAGGGTTTCTATATCTGGAATCCATCAACCGGATACCGCAGAAAGTTGCCTGACCCCCCTGAAACTCCACCCGATCTTGAGATACGTGCTCATGGTTTCGGCTATGATTCATCCACTGAAGACTATAAGGTCGTTTTGGGCTTTTTCCCATCATCTGAAGGCAGGGTCTTCTCGTCGAAAAGAAACTCCTGGAAAACTATTGAAGATTTCGTTTTTGACTTTAACGACTCAGCAGGGATCTTTTGCAATGGTACTCTGCATTGGGAAGTCTTGCTGGAAGATTATACTGAGACAATCGCTGCGTTTGATTTAGCTGAGGAGGAGTTTAGGGAGGTGCCGATGCCCCAGCAGTATGACGATCACCATGAGGAGATTATTTTCTATTCTTTGATGAATCTTGGAGGGCGTCTTTGTCTTACTTGTCGTTGGTGTTATAGCTCTACCCATTTTGAGATATGGGTAATGCAGGAATACGGAGTGCAGGAATCATGGGCGCCAATGTTTGAAGTTCGGCATTCCGATCTAATCAACTGCAGATGTAGTCTAATCCCGCTATGCTTTCCCAGAGGTGAGAAGCTTGAGGCAATATACATGGGAAAGGAGTTAATAAGGACTGATCATGATGGAGCGATTCTTGAACGCCTTTTGTTGAGCAGTGACAAAGCTAGTTGTGAAGCAGCTGTCTTTTTTGAGACTTTACTTTCACCTAACGAATTATGATAGGCATGATGGGCACTCAAATGCTGTTATGTTTCTTCTTAATTAAATGAAAATTTTTCTCTCGGGTTTTTCTTTTCTCTTGCTTATTTCGTAAAAATTGCAGACGGAATGCATATTTAAGGGGAAAATGGAGACTTAAGAAAGTGACACAAATTTGATTAGCTTTTCTCATAGAAAATGTTGAGAGTTGAGGACCTTTAGTTTTGGACACGAGAGAACATGGAAATTGTTGAGGAGGATTTTTGTTGCGTATTTTATTGTGAGAAAAGAAGTGTAACCTTCTTGATCTCCTCATCACTCTGCTGCATTATTTGTTTTTTTGAAATAAACTTCACTTCATTCATAAAAAATAATCAACCAATACATTGTCTTTCTAGATTAGTACAGTTTTTAATCCAATCTGGACCATCTTCTAACCACACAATCTCCTCCTCACAAGCAAGAGCATATCTAGCTAATCTGTGTGCTGCCAAGTTTCTTTCTCTGGGGACGTACTGAATTCTCCAGCTTGGTCTTCCACTTAGTACATGCTTTACGTCTTCAATCATCTGGCCGTACCATGCCCAATTCTCTTCATGCTTTTGCACATCTTTGATAACTGACAAAGCATCACTTAAAAAATAACCTCTTCTAACCCTTTCTCAGAAAATAGCAGCATCCCAATTAGCTTTATAGATATTATTACCTGGTTTTTGCCATCTTATAGCTCTATTGACAGCACCTTCACCTGCAACAGAATCACTAGTTGTTTCATTAGTTTGTATAAACTATTCCAATTTAATCTTGCAGCAGTTAAAATTGCCCTAGGGCTCTCGAACTTATTTTCAAACATCAACCTGTTTCTTCTGTGCCACAGCTTCCTGAAACCACAAGCCATTTCTTCCAGTTCCTTTTTCTGTAGCCTTTGACCCAGCTCCACCCATATATTGTAGAAATCATCTTCCTCGAGTACCCATTTCTGAACAAAGCTTAGAGAATCTGCCCATACATCTGAAGTTGCCACACAGCTCCATAACACATGACCACTCGTCTCCTCCTTCTGATCACATATAGGACACAAAGGATTGTCTGTAATCTTTATCTTAAACAGATTGCTTTTTATTGGAAGCGTATCACTTGCTGCTCTCTCCAGCAGAAAATTTTGACCGGATTTGGAACATTAAGTTCCCATATCTTCTTCCATCCCTCAGTGTCAACTTTATTATTTCATTGCTCCCCCACTCCCTTATTTATTTTATTTCATTTCAACAGCAAGATAATAGGGCACTTCTAATCGAGAAAGAGCCATTTTTACTAGGGCCCCAAATCATTTTGTCATCTATCCTGTCTTACTTAAAAGTAGACCACGTATTATTCCTGTATTTCATTCATCACTTCTTTTACAAGATTATAATTCCAGCACCCTCTAGAGCTATCTATCAATGCATCCACAGTTGCTTCTTTATTCAACAATTTCACTGGAGATTGGACTTCAAAAGAAGTTGGAGTTGGCAACCATCTATCCCCCTAGATCTTTATTCTTTTACCATTTCCCACTCTCCATCTCATTCCCTCAAGTGAGGGACCTCCACCTAATTTGGCATTCAAAATAGTACTATGTTTGTAGTATTTTTCCTTCATGATTTTTGCTGCATATGCTTCAGGGTTGGTCATTAATCTCCAAAACTTTTTTTTTGATAAATAAAAATATTATATATATATAAAAGGAATAACCAAATACACTGCTGTATACAAGAAAACAGCTTGTCCATTGACCCCAATGACCCAAAAAACCCATGAAAAACAACCTAAAATACACCAAGCCCGAACCCAAACCCTTGTTTCCCGTAGAACTAAAACGCTCCCCAAAAACCCAACCCCAACTAAAACTTCACGATGCCCTCCCTTTGGACTTCCCTCTAGTTGAGCTACCACCCTTAGCGTCGTAGTTGATTGCCCAATGCAGACGCTGTAACTTTCTATTTTTCTTGAAACTTGATTTGGTTTCAAGTGCGTAGCTTGCCTCAATCGCAGTGATTAGTTCTTTGAATTGGTCTTCACATCCTCCATGTGAAATTCCCACAAACTGTTGAATCTTGCTAACTTTAGGCAGAATCCAATATGCTATTGGAGGAAGAGAGACCAAGGGAGCAACATTATCCCAGACACAATATCCAACTGCACTCCCGACTCTGGACGTTCCTCTATACAAGGCACCAACGCCAAGCTCATTGGTTCTCCAGCAACTTCATCGGTTCTTTCCAATAGTTTCAGGCCCATTGGAGATTCCGGAATGACAAGAAGTTCCTTCACCTCTGGGGTGGTGTTGGATTCTACATCTCTTTCAGACCTTGGCAGTACACCATTTTCATTCAACTCTGACGAGGGAGCCATAGTTTTGTTCAACTCTGATGTCTCAACGTCGTACTGTTTTGCTTTTTTTTTTATCGTCGTACTGTTTTGCTAACATTGCATACTTAAAGCTTTCTATATCTCTAAACCCCATCCCTCCTACATTCTTTGATATACCCATCTTACTCCACTTTTTCCATTGAACTTTCCTATTGCCACCAAAACCTAGCTATTAGTGCTGAGATTTCTTGACAAAGCTTCATTGGGAGCTTGAAACACTCATAGTGTATGTCGGTATAATCTATATTACAGCTTTGATAAAAACTTTTTTCCCTGCCTGAGATAGGAAGTGGTTTTTCTAATTATTGATCATCTCCCATATTCTTTCTTTAATCCCTTTAAAAGATTTATATTTAGATCTTCCAACAATTGTAGGTAAACCTAAGTGTTTTTCATAATCCCCACTGACCCTAGCTTTTGTCTCCTGTACTAATTTATCTCTTATTGTTGTGCTTGTATTTGAACTAAACAATACAGAGATTTTGCTTATTTAATTTCTGCCCAGAAGCCTTTTCATATCTGTCCAACATATCTTCCACATGTTTCATTTCTGTACCTTGGATTTGCAGAATAATATAGTTATCTGCAAACATAAGATGACTGATATTGGTCCCCCTTGCAACTGAGACTCCTTTGACATCCTCAACACCGTCTACATTGGTAATCATTGAACTAAGTTCCTCAGCACATAGAAGAAATAAATAGGGAGATAGTGGATCTCCCTGCCTAAGTCATCTTGTAGGAATTATATTACTATCTGCTTGCCCATTTACTAATACTGCATATTGAACAGAAGTCACACACTGCATGATGAGGTTTATCCATCTAGCTTCAAAACCTAATCTTTGCATCACAACTTTAAATACACCCACCCCACTCTATTATACGCCTTTGACATCTAATTTTAAAGTCATACTGCCTTTATAAACTATTAAGCTATTAGTATATTTTCTGTGATCAACCTCTCAGGGATAAAGGCATTTTGATTATAAGAAATAATTGCTGGAAGTGTACCGTCTTCAATCTATTAGCTAAAGTTTTTGTAATGATTTTATATAAAACATTACATAAACTTATTGGACGAAAATCACCAACAAATAAAGGGTTTTTTTACCTTAGGAATTAAGTCAAGATATCTAAAATTAATGTCATTATCAATTTGTCCCCATTTAGAAAGTTTAAGGCATCAAAATTTACATCATCACCTATTAAGCTCCATTATTCTTGATAGAAACATGTCCCAAACCCATTAGGACCTGGGGATTTTAAAGGGGCCATCTGTTTCAGAGCTTCCTCCACCTCCATCCTAGTGAACTGTAAAGCCTCATTCATCCCCTTTGTCACTCTACATTCCAGATTTAATAAGCAGCTATGTAGGGATTATAGAGTTGTGAACCTCTTGAAAATGGTCTTGTAAAGCCTTTTGAATATCCCCCTGATCTGTTCTAGTAATTGACTGCGAATCCCTAATCTCCAGAGTCTGATTTTTCTTATACCTTTGAGTTGCACATGCATGAAAAAATTTGGTGTTTCTATCGCCATGTTGATACCAGTTCTTCTTTGCTCTCTGGCTCCATTTAATATCTTCTTATTCTATTAACTTCTCAACTTCAATCTTCATCTTCTTTATCAAATCAATATTCTAATCACCCTCATTATCTTACAGGCTCTTAATTATCACAGTTTTTTCTCTTATCTATTTCTCATTATATTGTATTCTATTTCTACTTCATTTTGAAAGAGTATCACTGCACACCCTTAGAGAGGCTTGTACTCTTCCCAAATACCCTCTATCTGGATTATCTTTCTACACTCCTTTTTCCTGCTACATCTTCTAAATTGATTCCTTTGTACAGACAAAACAATAGGTTTATGGTCTGAACACCTTGCAACCAAATTTTCTACCTTGACAGAAGAATACATATCTTTTCCTTTTTCTTGTCTCTCAATCTTCATCATCATCAATTAAAAATAAACCAAATCTTTTTTTATTATTAAAAAAGACACGGTTTTTAAACTGACCTGCACCACCTTGATTCTTGGCTCTTCTCTTCCATCTGCCAGTGGAACTCGCCTCTGCCCCCTGACCATTTACTGCTTTGGCCTCCATTTGCTCCTTCGAAATAAGAGCCTCCATTCTTGTCTTCTAAGACGCCAGCATTTGAAAACACCATTGCATCTATCTCTTTTATTGGACCTTGAGGCTTGACATATGTAAGGCCCATTTGGGCCACGTTTGGGGGCTTTTTCTACATCTCACCATTGATCGAAACAGAGTTCGATAGATCAGTTGAAAATCCAACCATTTCTTCTTCTTTTTTTCTCCTGTATTTGAGTGGGTAGAAGCTTAATATTTTCAGATTTTATCTCATCCCTTTTTCTCGCTACATTCAAAATTTCACCAGTTTCACCAAATTTCTCGCCTTCAGCTTCTGGTAGTCCTTTTTGGTAACGTAACATAGCACCATACTCCATCGGGTTAACCTTTGCACTTGTTGATTGGAAAGCATCATTGAGTTTCCACCTTTGTCAAACTAAAAACCCATTCCCCTTCTTTGTGCACTAAGATCAGCCTGTACCCATGAGCCAAATTGGTTCACTACCACTGTTTTTTTATTCCCACTCCCGAAAGCACAACCTTGATCTCCATGGATGACTTTACCACACCTGAAGCAGTTTTTGGTAGTTTCTCATACTAAAGGGTGTAAAATTTTCGATCCAGACTAGAAAAACCGATCGGACAGAATGGTTCAGTCTAGATCGGATCGGACCAAAAACTTGTTTGGTCGGTTTTGATCCTCCATTTGTGGGACCGAATGGATTTCAATCCGTGCTGGGGTGGGGTGAGGTTTTTTCACCCGTGACTAGACAGGACCTACCAACTACAAACATATATTTTTAAATTTTTTTAAAAAAATTATATATATTATTTTATATAGTAGTTATACAAGTGAATTATGTAATTTTCATCTAACCTATGACTATTAACAATATAAAATGTTAAATATATACTTATTAATTAACTAATATCAATTAACTGATATATAATTATCAATTTTGCTAATTTGAACAACTTTTTTTAGGTTATTTTTAAGTAAAAAATGTGAAAATAAAGTTAAATAGTTGTATTATTCAAAATTATAAACATTGTGGGCTTTTTTTTTTGTACTAATAGGCCGAAAATACACATTGCTGGCTTTTTTGTATACTCAAGAATGAGTTTTTTTGTATGATTGGGTCTCCCATTTGAAACTGTCCCTGACCGATATGGACCGATTGGATCGATAGCTAGTGGGTTTGGTCCAGTCTGGGAAAATGATGGACTTTCGGTCCATATCGGTCTAATTTGGTTCGATTTTGGGCATATTGTAGAACCGAACCTTATATACTAATTTTGTGATTTGAAAAATTAATACCGCACCGATTACACCTCTAAATCAATATTTTCAGTTTTATTGATTTTAGTTTGATTCAATCCAGTTTTTCCAGTTTTAATAAATGCTATGAAAAAAATATATCATAAAAAAATCAGCTGCCATGTAAAAAATCAGCCGCCATAAAAATCTGTTATAAAAAAAAAGTTCATATGTAAAGCTTTTTATTTGTATCCACGGTAAACAGACTTGCTTTTGGTACTTTGTGTGAATGAAAAATACCAATTTGCCCTTGTGGTGGAAAGTTGCTGTTTGATTGTTGTAATGGAAAATATTAGTTATATAAACGTGTGCTTTGTATGTTCCCCTCTTAGAAGGGAGAAAATCAAGAAATGGACATTTTTCTCTCTTTGCCCGAAGAAAATAGAGAGAAAAAAAAAAGAGAGAAGAGAATCCTTCTTATATTCTCTTTGATTATTCTTTCTTATGAATACCAGCATTTTCTTCTGGTATTTTACCAAAACAAAATAGTAGAAAAAGTGTGGTGGTGATGAAGAGAGGTATGTGTTAATAACCAAGCATTGTCTATTCCTTTTTGTTGTTAAAACACTCCAAACCCTAAATCATATTTTTTTAAAACACAATAAACCCTAAATCAGCTTATTACAATATATAAAATTATAAACCCTAAATCAGATTTATTAAAACACTTAAAAATGATAAACCCTAAATCAAGTTGATTAAAACACAATAAACCCTAAATCAGATTTATTAAAACACAATGAACCCTAAATTAGATTTATTAAAACACAATGAACCCTAAATTAGATTTATTAAAACACAATAAAATTATAAATCCTAAATCAGATTTATTAAAACACAATAAACCCTAAATTAGATTTATTAAAACACTTCAAAATTATAAACCCTAATTAAGATTTCGAGATGTAATCCTAAATCTGTAAATTCAATAAAAACCCTAAAATGAAGCAATTAGCAATGAATTCAAACAATGAAATGATTCATGAAGTATATGTAAGATTTTGAATAATAAAAACCTTAAATTTGCTCACATACCGATTACCGAGAGGCAAAAGGGGAAAAAATATATGTAGCCTTCAGGACAGCTAGAAGTAGAAGAAAGCGAAAATGGGTCAATGGTGAGGGGTTGTTAATGGCATGAGAAAGGGATTGAAAGTGAGAGAGGGTTGCGTGAGAGTGAATGAGTGAAAGGCAAAGCAAAATGATGACAGAGAGTGGGTTGGGGGGGGGGGGGGGGGAACCCAACTAAATAAAACGACAAGTGTGTTGCCTTCATCAGCCATCGCAGGAGTTGGTCAAAATTGTAATCCGTATATTTTCGCATCTATCTTATTGCTTTCCTTATTGTTTATTAAAATAAAAAAATAGTTCGTCTCTCGGATATTTGTCTATAGAGTTTGAGTCTTCTCTTTCTATGAAGAGTGGGGTTGAGTCTGTTCAGGCAGAGAATGTTGTCTTTTTGACGTTTTTCTGTAAAGAGTATTAGCAATAGTGAGAACCAGACCAGTTACAAAAAGAAATAGTGTACTGGTGGAGCTCCAAATACATTATTTTTGTTTATGATGTCATGTTTGATATGAGAACATCCCAAAATGTATCCGATCATGGATGTAAGTTTTTCTGATGAATGAATGATGACATTTTCCTTTAAAAAGAATACTATACCAAACTATACTATATTGTACTATACTATACTATATTAATACCAATGTTATACTATACTATACTATACTATACTAATACTAATACTATATATAGTTGAAAAATGTTGAGTGCAAGCGCCTCATGCAAGCGGCTTGCAAATGGCTGCTGATGTGGAAGTAAAAGTAAAACGCACTGTTTCATAAAATTGTCATTGGGGCATTGAGAATTAGCTAGAGATCTAGATTGGAGGCATCTTCTTTGTTTCTTCTTCTTCTTCTTCTTCTTCTTCTTCTTCTTCTTCTTCTTCTTCTCTCTCTCTCTCTCTCTCTCTCTGCTTCTCTTCTTCTCCCGATCTCACTCTCTTCCTTTCTACTCCCTAACCGAAAAATCACCCCTCTCCTCGTTGCCACTGCCACCATAGAGCATCACTATTTCGTATCGCCTTTCTTTGCTCTTCCTCCGTCAAGTAAAGGTAGAAACGTCTCCACTCATCCACACTACCGTCCGTTTTGAGAGCAACTCGATCTTTCGATTCTTTCTCTCACTCGCTGGGCCGGACCTCACACACAGCTAGCAAAAACTTTGTTTCGGTCGCCTTACTGGAAAATCGAAGGCTTGGCATCAGTTGGGAATTAGGGTAAAGCTCTTTAGTTTTCCTTGGTTTCTTGGTTTAAATGCTTCAGCCTATGAATTTACTTCATTTTTTTTTGTTAAAATGGCTTGAAGATGGCCTCAAAGTTTCGGATTATTTGTTGTAATTGATAGGGCCGAAGGTCCTCATTTTGAAATTAGGGTTTCTGATTGGAAGGGATTTTGGACCTATGTTATATATGTTGAATTGGGATGTATTTGGAGTTAAATTAGTGGAGATTTTGGTATTATACATACATATATACATGTATGTGCAACGAATTGTATGTGTTATTAGGATTATAACGATGGATTACAATCTCGAATAAACATGTTCATTTATTTACCAATTTATTCTACAAAATGTTGGTATCTTCTGCAAGAATGAATTATCATTGAGAAGTATAATTAAGATTTGCTGGGTTAGGTATTGTTTAAAAGTGTCTCTGTTAGACTTATTAGTGTAAGAGTTGGCTTCGGTGGGCTTACTCAATTTGTGGCTGTTGTAATGTCAGGTTTATTTTACATGCAATGAAGAAAGTCCTTAGCCCCGTTTTTGAGATTACTGAGTGGCATGGGGGAATTGTTTGGTTGCATTAGTTGAATGATCTACTTTATTTTGTAGAAAATGCAGTTCTTTTTTCTTTTTTGCATGTCTTCCATTGAGAAGTACTAGTGAAGGTACCAGTGAAGATGCTTGCATGTAACTGGAATTATATGGATTCCTTCTGCTAATCAATGCTCTGATCTTTTCCTATGTTGTAGATACTTGAATAGATTGTTGGTTTTGCACGCTGGATATTCAACAGCAGTGGAAGGTTTTGGAATTAAGTTATTGAGCCCTAGTTAGAACCAGGAATTTAATGCAATGCTAAGTTTGAGCATTGACAGTTTTGTAAGATGTTTGTTTTCCAATATATGTTGGTTCAAGTTTGACCGCTGTCAGTTTTGTATAAACTGGGTTTTCCAATTTGATATAATTCAAGTTGATATTCTACCATTTTTATATGTTGAACAGCTGAAGGAGTTTGACCATTGGCAGTTTACAAATGTTGACATTTAATAGTAAATTGTTGGGAAAAAAACTGTGAATGTCGACATTCAATCTAAGTATTAGGATTTTGAAATTTGCACCGGTTGTGATAATGGATTGGATTGAGTATATTTTCCATGGCATCTTCAATAATGCAATGATAAAAAAACATCTCTATTGCCCAGTATAATTTCCATACCATACCAGAAATTGCCATACCATACCATACCATACCTGAAATTGCATACCATACCAGAACTTGCATACACAAATCCATCAATAATTTCCATACATAAAAGTTGCATCCAAGTGTCTGATTGTGCCCATACCATCCTGAATAATACAACACATGCCTGCTAGTGCCAATACACAAATCCAACAACATTGTACATCAATACATTCAATCTTAATTCTTTAAAATTCAACACAAATCCATCCTGAAATGTTTAAAATTCAACACAAATCCATCCTGGGAATTCAACACAAAATACATTCAATTCTGAAAGTATTCTTCAACACAAAGCCTTCAATCCAACAAGAAATACATCAAATACATTCAATCCAAATTCTTTAAAATTCAATACAAATCCATCCTGAAATGTTTAAAATTCAACACAAATCCATCCTGAAAATTCAAAATTAAAAACAAATCCATCATGGTCTATCATCTTTACTTTCTTCATCAACTCTAGAGGAGGTACATGGCGTTTCAGTTTCCCTACATGGTATTCTTCTCCTTTTCCCATGCCCTGTACAAGAAAAGTTGTTCAATAAACCCACCAAAAAATTAACATTGATAACAACAGTTGTTAAATAAACCAACCAAAAAATTAATATCGATAAGAACAATTGTTCAATCATTGCAAAACAAGTTGTTTTCGCATCATTTGCTCATCCTAAATATTTAGCAACTCTTACATTATTTTTTGAATTTTTTTCAATTAATTATTTTTATAGGATGCTAACAAAACTGCTCTTTTGCTCCAATTTTGCCTGTAGATTACATTCACCATGCAAATCTGGTGACCTTTGCTAAAATGCCAAGATATATTTTCTTAAACTAGATCCTAAATGATACTGTCTTAAACTCCATTTGTCTTAAACTACATCCTAAAGAAAATATGATTTAGAAAACGTCCTACTTTTTTTTTTTTAATTTTATCTTTTTGTATATTTTACTCACAAGCAGAGAACAACAAAAACCTTACATTTAGCTTGCTTGAAGTTCAGTAACCACAAAGAATAGAAAAAATCTATATCAAAGAAGAAAATGTGATTTTATCCCATGTCTTGCATTTATTTATTTTTGGTAAGTATCACATGTCCTGCATTTTTGTTTACTTTTTGTATATTTTCCTTACAGCAAAAATCTTACATTGAGCTTGGTTGCAGTTCAGTAACCACAAAGAATAGCAAAAATGTATATCAAAGATTGAAATGTGATTTTATCCCATGTCCTGCATTTTTTCTTTTTTATTTTTTGTTTATTTTCCTCACAAGAAAATAACAGCAAAAATCTTACATTTAGCTTGCTTGAAGTTTAGTAACCACAAAGAACAACAAAAATCTTAATCAATGAAGAAAATGTGATTTAGAAAATGTCCTGCATTTTATTTTACTTTATATCTTTTTGTATATTTTCCTTACAAGCAAAGAACAACAAAAATCTTACATTTAGCCTGCTTCAAGTTCAGTAACTACAAAGAACAGCAAAAATCTTAATCAAAGAAGAAAATGTGATGAAGCTACCGATGTTTGATGAAGCTCCCATGAAGAAGACGCACACGAAGCTCTTACCCACGGATCTACGAAGAGCTCTACTCTCAGCAGCTCATCTACCCAAGAAGACAAAGACCAGACCCACACGAAGACGAAGACCACCCATGAAACTAGAACCCACTCAGTTGAGAGCCGCGAAGACCAAACCCACACGAAAACGAAGACCATAACCCACGAAACCAGCACCCATGCAGACGAGAGCCACGAAGACCAAAATGCTCTCTTGAAGACGAAGACCAAAATGCTCTCTTGAAGACGAAGACTCTCACCCACACCCACGGAGATCACCCCTTCCAGTTTGAAGAGCTCGTGCACCGTTTTCATCTCTCTTTCACGTTTCTATTTCCCCCTGCGGCATATATTTTCATCTCTGTCTCTTTTTTTTTTTTTTTTTTATGTGGCAGGCTGACGTGGCGGCGACTCCCTCCTGCTTGCATCTCTTGATTGTCCGTAGAAGAACTGCATATACTTATAGTGATTTATATAGTTATTTATATATAATATAATACTAATACTAATAGTACCACTAATACTATATACTACACTAATATTAATATTATAGTATGCTAATGTTATGACAAATGTTACATTAAAGTTTATTAGATTAATTTTATGTCATATTAAATGTTATGTTAATTTAATGTTATTTGATTATTATGAGTAATAGGATTTTATATTTTAATCTTAAATTAATTATCAAATAATATAAAATTATTTTATATAGGAAAATTAAATATAATATAAAAAATATGTTATATAATATAAAAAAATTATATATATACGAGCCGGTCCGGTTTGGTGTTAGAAATAGGAAAATTAGAACCGATACGGTTCTAGTCGATTTTTAAAAAGAGGAAACTGGTACCGAATCAAATCAACCTATTCGGTCCGATTTGGGCCTATTCATCGGATTTTTCTTTCACCATAAGATGTCTATCTTCTTGATTAGAAAAAGTAATTACAAACATGTTTTCTCTAATCTCCTTGAAATTGACTGGTTTATTCACTTTCCAAACCTTCAACATAGTTGACCTTACCAACTTTGTGCCTATCCGCCCATATTTTCCCTATCAGACCTTTATTCTCCTGATTCCTCAACTCATCCAAATCCTCAACCTAAATGGCGATTTCGGATTGTTCTTCATCATTGAGCCTGAGCTATTCCCAAAACTCACCAAGATCCTCCATGTTTCACCCCAAACACTTTACCCTCTTATCATGAATGAGAAGAGAATATATCTTCTCTACTATCACCCTTCAACAATGAAACTCTTTCCCTATGCTACTCCCCCTCGAAAGAGGAAAACGACACCTAAGCTACTCCGTTCATAGGGAGCAAAGTGCTCCAATATACTTATCTACACAGTGCGAGTAGAGAGACTCAACACTTCACCTCTTTCATTCTCTAGAGAAAAAGCGAAGACTCTGCTTTTTAGTTTGTTGCATTATTTGTTTATTTTGAGTAATTGTATAAAATCAATCAAAAAAAGTATTAGGTATTCTGTCACAGTCCCCGAATATTGAAGGATATGGGCTATGGGCCTTGGGCCAGTTTCATTTACAATTTCAATTTAGCATGTATTTGGACTACAAGATAGTTAGTGGGCCTAGGGCCTTAGTTTTATTTGCCTGTATGTTTTTAGTGTTAGCCTAGGCGCATGTAGGGGTCATCTTCTCTATGTATGAGCCAAGGACTCTAGGGTTTGATCATTCAGAAAAGTTAATGAAAATCTCTATTCCTTTCTTTTATCTTCTTCTTCATTTCTTCTATGGAGGTGCTCCCCTCGAAGTGAGCAATTTTAATCTATTTTTATTCTAAGTAACTAGAGGTGTGTTACAAGTAGTATCCAGAGATAGACTTTCCTCAATAGCTACTTCATCAATCCATGGAATTGGAAGAAATTCTCTCATTGTTGCTCAAAATTAAAGAGCAGCTTGAACAATTACAGCAACGTCTTGAAATTGTCCTGCAGACATTCAAGGACGCCAGGAACAACTTTGAAGACAATCTTGAAAATTTTTAGAATAACTTCAACGAAGGTTTCATAAATCTGGAACACCAGCTCCACGCTCTAAAAAAATGAAAAATATACAGCGACGGAAAAAGAAAAAGAGGCAATCAATCTTGCTCAGATTCCTCTTTATGATATTTCGAGAAACCTATAAGACATCAGCAATCGATTTCTCCATACTCAAAACTTCTGCTGCGGCTATAGTTTCATCCCTTTCCTCTAAAAACTTATTTTCCCTTTCCCTCGTATCTATCGGTTGCCCTTAGCAACAAACACCCACTAACTGTAAAAAGAGAAGGCCTAGCCATTAGACATAAATTTGATCCCGGTGGCGTCAATTTTCAGCTTCTCGACTCCTCACCCTCACCACAAACAAATAGCCATACTAAATTCCAACCAACAGATCTCCCTCATTTCCGTAGAAAAAACGATGGCTCTAACCCTAACTTGAGCTCTGTTATTCACTTCACTCCATCACCCCATTGTTATTTCCAAGCGCCTCCGTTATTTCCATACACCATCCAATGCGTCGCCGCGACACAACATGACTTTGTGAGCCACCAGTGGGTGAAGTACACCGTTGGGTTGAGCCGCGAGTCAATCGTGGGCACCAAAGGGATGGTTGAGGTTGAAGTTACGAAGAAGCTTTGGGGGTAGACTGAGGTTCAGCTCATAGCGAACGCGGGGCTCGATTTGCTCGAATCGGAGCTGCAAACACCCATTAGTAACGACTTGGCACTAGGAGGATTGGCTTTTGTGTTCCTGTGGACACCTGCACGACCGAGGAGGAGCTACGGGCGCTTAAGAATGAGTTGGTGGGATGGGTTACCTTTGATTATATGGTTTGTGTCCTTGATCTTGGATTTTCCGACTGCTCGAGAGTCGTTTTGTTTCATGGAAATCATGAGCTCTGGGTAGAGTAGACCCAACAGTTCTTGGGTTTCAATCCCACAAAGAAACAACATCTTGGAAAAACACTCATGCCAGAGGGAACTGAAAGTGTTTTGCATAGCCTTTGGTGTTGCAGTGAACAACCTAAAAACAATGGAAATGGGTTTGTAGTACTTGACTTCGGTTTGGAGGCAGAGCATCCGAAGGTGCAAAAGATTGCGCAGCATTATATTGAGGCGGCGATGGAGGAGGTAACCATCTTGAAACAAATTGCTGAGGGCGACCTAGATGAAAAAAATGTGCAGTGAAGCTCTTGGATAATTTCAACCATTCGGGTCCTAATGGGCAGCATGTTTGTATGGTTTTTGAGTACTTGGGGGATAATCTTTTGACTCTTATCAAGTATACTAATTACCGGGGTATGCCCATTCATAGGGTGAAGGATATATGTTTTCATATTTTAGTGGGATTGGATTACTTGCACAGAAAACTTTTTATCACATACACTGATTTGAAACCAAAAAACATATTGCTAATGGCAATGATAGACTATGCTAAGGATCCAAGAAAGTCTGTTGCTCCTCTAATTCTCCCGACTAGCAAGGATAAGGCCGTAGTGGAGTGTGGCAGAGAAAATGAAGATGTGGGTAAGAAATTTTTTGTCCCTCAGTTGTTTGATGATACGCTTGAAAAAGGCTCTGCAAAGTGGAACATGCATACATGACCAGATTATCAAAATGGAAGTAAAAGAGAGAGTAATTGCACCTCAGTTTTTAAAGGAATTGCCAGTGAAGGCAAATGATTTAAAGAACATGGAAATGCTTGGAAAATCTGACCCGTATGTTGCTGTGTTTATTCGGCCACTCTTCAAAGTCAAAACAAAGGTTGTTGAGAACAACCTCAATCCTGTTTGGAATCAGACATTTGAGTTGATTGCTGAAGATAAGGAGAAACATATTCCAAGCCTCAAGAAGTAGCAGCAAGATGCATCACGTTGAGAAGTAGCTACTGTAAAGAGAATGCAAGAGCTCATGCGCCAATTTGGCACAATATTGCGCCAGATTATGCAACACAAGTGGGCATGGCCTTTTATGGAACCTGTAAATGTAGAAGGTCTTAAGTTGCATAACTACTATGAGGTAATTGGTAAGCCCATGGATTTTAGTACAATTAAAAATCAAATGGAGGCCAAGGATGGTATCGGATATACGAAAGTTCGGGAAATATGTGCTGATGCGAGGTTGGTTTTAAAAAATGCCATGAAATATAATGATGAGAGAAGTGTTGTTCATGTTATGGTGAAAACTGTGCTGGAAAAATTTGAGAAGTGGCTACAACTTCTGCCTAAAGTTACTGAAGAGGAAAAAAGACGAGAAGAGGAGGAAACAGAGGAACAGTTTGATATGCAGCTTGCTCAGGAGGCTGCTCATGCCAAAATAGCGAGAGATTTGAGTAATGAGATGTATGAGCTTGATATGCATTTAGAAGATCTTTGGAAAATGGTTGTTCAAAAGTGCAGAAAAATTACTACCGAAGAGAAGAGGATCCTAAAGGAAAGAAAAAAATTGAGACAAGCGGGAGTCATAGGAAGTATAAAGAAAATTCTCGTTTTTGACCCGGGTGGTGGGACGAGTGTGGGCAAGGATAACGAACCTTGTGGACAAGGTGCTTATATGGGGGATGGTTTGTCACAATCCCTGAATATTGAAGGATATGGGCCATGGGCTATGGGCCAGTTTCATTTACAATTTCAATTTAGCATGTTTTTGGACTACAAGATAGTTAGTAGGCCTAGGGCCTTAGTTTTATTTCCCTGTATGTTTTTAGTGTTAGCCTAGGCCCATGTAGGGGTCATCTTCTCTATGTATGAGCCAAGGGCTCTAGGATTTGATCATTCAGAAAAGTTAATGAAAATCTCTATTCCTTTCTTTTATCTTCTTATTCATTTTTTCTATGGAGGTGCTCCGCTCGAAGTGAGCAATTTTAATATATTTTTATTCTAAGTAACTAGAGGTGTGTTACATATTCAAGGGTTGGGCATGGCATGCAAGCCTATCTGTTGAACAACGCTTTCTTGCTTCTTGTCATCTGTAGCGAATTGCTCTGTTTCTTCATAAGATTTTTAGGGGAAAGAGGATCTCTCACCCCGTATTCGGCATAGAGTTTAACAAGAGTTATGACCTACCATGTTGGTCTTTAAAAAAAAACTTTGATGAATTTGTTTATAAAAGTCTCTGCCTCCAATCTGAACATTTTTTAAAAAACCAAACAATTTGAAGTATCTAGAAAAAAAATCTTATCGTCTAATGTTTAAAATTTCGTTTTGCTAACCATTCCAGTTTAAATACTCAAACGAAATATTTTCATATCAATGCATCTTGGTGTACCGTTTTGAAATTAACTATATATATAACTAATATATGAGGATGTGTCTCATACATATATATATATATGTGTGTGTGTAATATTGAATACAATCATGGGTTGAAAAAAAGTATGATCCACTATTAAAAATTAATTTTTTTTACATATGTTTCATATTTATTCATTTTTTTAAAAGAAATGCACGATATTTGCACAACTCATACTATATCTAGCAATACTATATATATGTATGTGTATATATATATATGGAAGAATTAAACGTTTTTTTAAATGACTATACGTTGAAAATAGTGAAAAAAGTAGAGATATTAGTGTTAAAAGATAATGTTAAGAAATTACAAAATTGAGTTGAAAAACAAGTAAAAAATAAAAAGCCAAGAAATTATTAAAATAATGAGACTTAAAAAAAAAAAAAACAGAGAATGATGAGACTTATTTAAAATTATTAGAAAAAGATTAAATTATGTAAATCATTTTTAGATTTTAAAATTGAGTTATTCTATGTTATTCTTAAGTTGGTGTATAAAACACAAAATTCACATCATTTAAAAGATAAGATTTAATTTGTAAAATTTAAATTTTTAAAATTTCTATTCCAAATCAAATTATGACATATAAATCAAAATATTAAAAAAAGGGAGGGATATTGGTGTTAAAGATAATATGAAAAAAATCACAAACTTGAATTAAGAAAAAACAAAGAGAAAAAATAAATAGTCGAGAAATTATTAAAAATAATGAAATCTAAAAAAAAGAATTAGGGGACATATTTAAAGTTA
This sequence comes from Pterocarya stenoptera, assembly GCA_003123785.1. Lineage (NCBI taxonomy): Eukaryota > Viridiplantae > Streptophyta > Magnoliopsida > Fagales > Juglandaceae > Pterocarya > Pterocarya stenoptera. The sequence goes on along the minus strand of QEOT01003355.1, from coordinate 16,031 downwards.
GAAAAAAGCTTTAAATTATATAAATCCTTTATAGATTTCAAAATTACATAAATTTCATTTGAATTTAAAATTTATAAAAATTTCATCCAAATTAAAAAAATTATAAAATTATCAGTTTGGATCAAAACTTTGTCTAGAATTGTTTGAAACGGCCCAGAATTTAAAACAAAACAAAACGAAGATTTACAGAAAATTTTGACACTTCCAGCCTAAATAGAACAGAATGAGTAATAATACATATAGTTGTAGAGTGCGTAAGCACTACACAATCGATTTGAAAAATAATAAGATTTATTATTAAAAAATTATTATTTTTTTATGTAAGTCCCGTATTTACTTAGATTTTTCAAAAAGATTATATAACACTTGCACATTCGGCGTCTACAAATACAATTTCTCTTAATAATATGATACGATCATTTACAATAAGAAAGGGAAATCATGACAGTTTTCACAAAGATAAAAAAAAGGGTACTGCAGGGGTGCCGCCCAACAGTGATAGTTGGGCATGCCCCCTAGGCATAAACTCACTTTTTTATTTATTTTTCTTTTTTTTTTTTAGTATTTTAAAAATATTTTTAAAAAAAATCAATATACTAATAATCACTTAATTAACCATTAAGCAAAAAAATAAATAAATAAATAAACCGAGAAAGAAGAACTTGAGAGGGAGAGAAAATTTGCACCAATGCAATAAAATCATGAAGTAGATCGAAGTTTTCAGTGAACTATAAGAACATTCACATCCGAATGAACAAAATTTCCTCAAATTTTAGCTAAAAATCAACTTTTCTTATATTTTTTCTAAATTTTATTCATCTTTCCAAAACTTCCTATATCCAACTCCCTATTATTTCTCTATTATATTAAAATAATATTTTTCTATTTTTTCTTTATTAATTTTTTCTACTCATTTATTTGTACATCTTTAACTTTTTTTTTTTTTTTTTTGTCTTTTCTGGAAAGAGCGGAAGAAAAACTTTCAATTTATTTTTTTTCAGATTTTCATAATTATTTAATTATTGTTTTACCCATATTTTCGATTTACTTATATAAAAAAATATTTTCGATTTTTCAAGTGAAATGAGTTTTTTTTAAACTACTTATCTCTCTAGACAATCATGTTTTTAGAATCTGTGCTTTCGAATATTTAAAAAAAAAAATCATATTTTCATAAATGGACAATTTATTTTAAAAAAATTGAATTATCTTAATGGTGAAATTTTTTAAAATTCAAACTATAACAAATATGAGTATTAACGTCGTGTTTTGTAAACCTGTGGGCCAGGTTTAGCAACTCAGGTCTTCTGAATTGGGCCTGCGACAATAGAGAAGAAAGTAACTAGAAGAGGACGGCTTTGGCGCTGGAGAGTCTCTTATGCCAAAGTCAGTAAAGTCTCTTAGAAGTTTGTAAATAAGTAAGAAAGTCTAAGGATTAGAGAGAATTTCTCGTACATAGGAGTCGCTATTTATACCAGGAGTCTGGGGAGGAGGGACAGATCGTGCCTACCCCCGTGAAGTCTAAGTCCTTTGCCCTGTTTCTTTTGTCAGAGTCCTTTAATACAGCATGCCTTTACGACGACATTATTAATGTAGCGTGTAGGTAGTAGTGCCATTAATGCGGAATGATTTTTTAGTTTGCCTTACTTTTGGTGACCCGTCGATGTCCCTATGAAAGAAAATCAAGGGTTCTCTGTCTTTTTCGTTCTGTCCTGTACAAGTTTCCATGAGCGGAGTGTGACCGAACGATGTTAGGCCTTTCCGTCCCATCAACCATCATTGTTTACTTTTCTTTGTAGACGTGTTGCTTCATAGATAAGCTTGGGCCCTAGAGTCGGGTATCGAGTTGAAGCCTAGTGGCCTTGTGAAGTGAGGAAAATCTCTTTACAATGAGCATAAGAGAAAGTGTAGATAATTAAAAGAAAAATTTATTTTATTGATTATTATAGAATATTTGTAAAAAGTGATTTAGGGATGAATAGTAGCTTCCCATATTTAGGGAGTCACTATTCAAATCCCAAATCGTTTCCTTATAGCACTAGTCACTACCTAGCTATTTTTTAGGTAAAATTTGACTAGAAAATTTACTTTTTTTAATTTAGCTAACAACTTTTCAACAATACTAAATAACAAACTCTCTCAATTTATTACTATTTTATTTAAATATCTATTTATAATTTCTATTTATTTTAATTCTAATAATAATTAAAATATTTATTCTTTATTAAAAATTATACATTAATTTTCTAAAGTTATTGGGCTCCTTATAAATTTGGATTCCAAAATTGGTGGCTGTAGCACCATCTTAAATTTTTTTTACTATAGTTTAGTTATGGTATGATAACTGAGTTGAAATGAAATAAGTTGAAATAAAAGTTAAGAATTAAATTAAAAATTATTAAAAATTATTATTTAATATCATTATTATTTTAAAATTAAATTATTTATTATATTTGACCCAAAACTAATAATAATCGAAGTTCTCAGTTACTGAATAGTACCTTCAGTAATATAATACGTTTGGAGAGTGAGAATGTTGAAGAGTCGTAAATCGTACTGAAAAAAAGTAACGATCTGTTCTAAGGGTACGTTTGGATGTTAGAAGTTACTGAAGAGTAACGATGGCGATGGCAAGGACGGTGGTGACTCTGTCCGAAGACATGATTGTGGAAATACTCCTGCGTTTGCCCGTCAAAATTTTGGCCCGGTTCAGGTGCGTTTCTAACCATTGGCGCTCTTTAATTTCCGATCCCCAATTTGCTAAAAGGCACTTCAAGCGAGCGTCAGAGCACACCCAAAAAATCCTACTATCGACCCCTTCTACACTTGGATTCATACAGATTGATGCACCTTTCTGGGACGGTTCTGCGGTGAGAGATCTCTTTTTCCGATTCAAGCAACGGGGTCGTGCTGTTAAGACGGTGGGATCTTGCAATGGTCTGGTTTGCGTCGCCCTATATAACCGTAAGGATTTCTATATTTGGAATCCATCAATTGGAGCCCACAGGAAACTGCCTGACCCTGAAGTTTCACCCGATGGTGGGACGTACAAGTATGGCTTCGGCTATGATTCATCCTCTGGTGACTATAAGGTCCTTGTGGCCTCTTACGTTGCCAGGAATCCTGGTCATTTTCTTGGGTCTGAAGGCAAGCTTTTCTCGTTGAAAAGAAACTCCTGGATAAGGATTCAAGTCCTCGATAACCCATATGAATCTTACTACTCAGCAGGGATCCTTTGCAATGGTGCTCTGCATTGGGAAGTCTTGTTGGACGAGCCTTATAATTGTCAAATGATCGTTGCGTTTAATTTAGCTGAGGAAAAATTCATCAACGTTCCTTACCCTCCGATACCTATAGAAGAGTATGAAGGGGAAGAAGATATAGACATATGTTTCGATGGTTTGAGGAATCTAGGGGGACGCCTATGTTTTACATGTTATAGACCTAACTTCGTCGAGTTATTGGTAATGATGGAATATGGAGTGCAGCAATCATGGGAACGTATGTTTAAAGTTGTGTGTGATGATCCATTTGGACTTTTTATGAATTTATTCGCGCTATGGTCCTCAAGTGCTGGTCAGTTTGTTGGCATATATAAGAGACAGGAGTTAATGAGGACATTTTTTGAAGAAGAGACTCATGAGACCTTTGTTTTTGGTTGTCACCCAGATGGTTGGGAAGCAGTTGTTTTTGCCGAGAGTTTACTTTCACCTAATGATTATGA
>QEOT01003353.1:72431-144733 GCA_003123785.1 Pterocarya stenoptera | reverse complement strand
CAGTTAATTCAATCTGAATATCATGTAAAAGTTCAATGTTGACACCATTTTATTCTGAGGCTGGTTTTTTACCATGAATAGGAAAAAGGGGGTCATCACAAAAATAGTTGGAACCTTCACACTGGTAAGAGAACTGATATTGCACACCAATTGTTGTAGAAACATGTGAAAAAAAACTTGATAAGGTATATATTTCCTACTCTGTTTAGTTGCTATTTATTTTTTGATAAGATGTTTTTCATTTTTAAAGGGCAGGGATGTAGTCAATGCGAGCTGATGACTCGCACTTACTAGGAGTTTAGTTGCTATTTACTGAAAGAGCACTACAGAAAATTTAAAAAATTTAAAAGAGTAATATTATACACTACACTCTCACCCCACTATGTATGATGTGACACATTTATCACCATTGGATAATAAAAAAGCATCCAATAAAGGATCATCCAATAGTAATAAATGTGTCACATCTTATATAAGTGGTATGAAAGTGGGATGGTAGCGTGGTGTATAAAATTTTTCAAAGCTCAGAAACTTTGATAGAAGAAAAAGGGGCAGGTATGGCAGGCATTAAACTAACCTCATTAATTTCAGCAACTGGGGTGTAGGGTATCCGTTCTTCTTCCACAATTCAATATCCTTTTTATTTTCCATCAGTGACTGTAATTGGACGTCAAATTCATTCAAGTTAGAATCCTGATCCTTCATAATTACTTGACTTTGAAAAGATTCAGAGCTTGAGAAAATCAAATCATTTAAACTACAAGTACAACGCTCCAGAGAAAGGTAGACAAAATCTTGGTCATACTCCACCCCATACCAACGGACAATATTTGGATGATGGTCGGAAGCAATAAGATTCTGAATCTCTTTCGAAGCCACATCATGATGGGTCTGCACAAGGCGTTTAACAGCTACTGGACGACGATCATAAATTCCCTCAAGTACAACAGTACCATTGCTTCCCTTAGCAATTTCTTTGTTAGAAACTACTAACTTACCAATCCTACGTCCCTCTACATGACCATCTACAAAATCATTAATCGTTAGCAGTGACTTCCATTCACTTCCTTCAATGTGTGGAACTCCTTTAGTCTCTCCAACCTTGTTCATGTATGAGATGTCTTTTGGCATTTCCTGATTCATGGCAAGTTTTTTATTGTTCCCCAATCTCCGACTTCTCTTTTTTCTGGGAGCCCCTGCTTGTACTTTGAGTTCCTCCCTCTGCTTATTCGAGTTAAGCTGCTCTCCAAAGGCTACATATCGATAAAACACAAAGCCCATAATGGATATAAGAGCCAGAAGAAAGGAAATAATATACCTCATATGAGAACTAGAAATAATTTCAGCAGGTTTTCTCGAGATATTATATTCATTGGCATTTCCATCTTGCACAACCATGATCACAGAGTTCTTATTTTCAGGAGTGGGCAAAGTTAGCATTTGTATGCCTTCATTTTTGTGAGGAGGCAGCTGTAATCGGTCAATTACCCTTGAGGGAGAATTGTGACCAGGAGCAGGGAGAGGGAGTGGTCTACCTCCAGATTTGTCATTTAGTCTATCAAATACAGAAAGAGATTCTGTCAATCTATGATCGCGAATTCGAAAGACAACTGGTGCTAACTGATAAAGCATTTGCGAATCGACATCACCCCCATACTCTTCACTAAGCTCTTTCCCTGTTTTAGGAGAAATCCCACCATAAGAACTCTCAATTTTTGGATACCGAAAAGCAGCATCAAATTCAGCAAATGCCAAATTCCACAAAACTTTGCCATTGTGTGGAGAATAATGCTGCAATACATAATCTGTCCTCTTAATATAAAGCGGCTGCTCAACAGTTTCCAAGTTCACAGCACCAGACTCCACCAATTCCTCAGCATCTTCATCCGATAAAACAGGGTTTTCTTCTGCACCTCGAACCCCTGATGTGGACGGAGAATCATTGAACTTATATGTATAAACTACTTTTCCGGACTTGAAATCAACAAGGAACACAGTGGTTTTCTTTGTTCCTAATGTGACTCCTCCATCCTCTGATACATATGGAGCATTTCTGACATATTCTTCAGCACTGAATGCAAGCTTCTGGAACGCAAAAGAAAATGATTGTACATCATTAATTCAATCACACCAGAACAAAAGGCAGAATTTCACGTTCACGCAAATGAAAGCACCTCTAGGCGGGCTTCTGATTCAAGATTTTCTATGATATCTTTCAAATGAAAACATGACAACTGAGAAGTTTGACAAATCCCCGATATTCAAAACGGGAACTTCTATGCACCATCAAACAAGAAACATCATGCATAGAAAGGGCAATTTGCGTACCACTTTCCCAAAGCTCTTGCTATGCAGATAGAGTGCCCAATCATCGTCGCAGTCAATGTAGAAGTCATTGTTTGGGTCAGAAACATTACTTTTACCATCTTCATCCTCGAGAAATGCCTGATATGAAGAGTAAGTCGGCCGGCCAGACGCAAACGACCACAGAATTTTCCTGGAATCAGGGTCCAAACAATATATTGTTCCATCCAAATCCGCCACTATTGCTACCTCGAGTTTGCTACAATCAAAGACCAACCACCCAACACATCAATTAGAAAACTCAGGAGACACATACATACCTAAACCCTTTATACTCTGACCTATATTAAGTACATATCCATGCATTCGTATGTAAATCCCTGATCTTTGCATGTATTTAAGTGAATGTAAAACACGAATTTATATAAAATGACAGGTACTCACGGCAAGGGTGGCAAAAGAGGGTTGAGGACGTTGAAACCCTTGAGAGATGGGCTGGTGATGGCCGAGCTGCAGAGAACGCCAATTGAAGATAAATATATCCCCGCCAATAACAGAAGAAATACCAGAGCGCGTCTCATTCCTGAGATTCTCAATTTGGACATAAGATCTTGTATCGAAATTATTAGGGTTCCAAATTCTGAGACTGGACAGAAAATTGTTTACGGGAAAGGCGTGTGTAACGTGTTTATATTGTGGACCCTCGATAATACATTCCGCCCCACTTCTCAATTTGATGATTAATTAATTATGAAAAATATTAATTTGTCGCAAAAGTGCCGTATTTTATTTATTTTTTTCCGTGTGTTTGGTTGATATAAATCAACTCGTCTGAAATCAAATATTATGAATCTCATTATTTTTTTAATTTTTTATAAAAAGTTAAATTCATTTTAATTTATTTTATACATTCAAACATATATTTTAACTTAGTTATATACAGACACATTAATGAGAGACAGACACATAACAGACTATTATTCACATATCTCAAATCATTTAAGATCATCTCAATATCTAAACATAATCTAAATTTTAAAAACTTATGTATTTTTTTTTTGTTAAACATTTAAAAATAAATCAAATATACTAGAGGCACTTTGAGGGCACTTTAGTTTTGAGGGGAACCTAGTGTCACCCATTATTTACTAACCATTTAAGAAAAATAAAATAAAAATATTAAATTTATGCAATTTTTTTTTCCTTAAAAAGAAGAGAAACAAAATTTCTTTAAGAATTTTGATCCTTGCGCTTATATTTTGTATTCTCTAGTCTTCATTTCTCTTACATGTATAGATATCTTCTCTTTGCGTATAAAATGAGATTTTACAAGTCTATTTTGTGCTTTTGAATTGAAGTTGGTGAAAGAAAAAGTACACGTGTAGAAGAGGAGAGAATTATGATAAGGTTATATTTCATTGCAATTTGCAACAAGTGTATAAAAATAGTAATATTTTTCTTTATTTTAGATTTTATCATATATAAGTTGACGTGACACGTTTTAAATGGTCTATATGTTTACTATTTAAATAGAAAAATATTTATTATATGTTATATTAGCACAAATATGACTTGATATGGATAAAAATTAAAATAAAATAAAAACATCATTTTTCTATAAAAATAGGATAGTAAATATCGTAAAACAGATAAACTCATGAAATGAGTTCGATTTATATTTGAAAATAACATTTTTTTTATAAAGCCTTGATTTACAATGAATTATAAAAATGTTAGAGCCTAAGGCCCCGTTTGTTTATACAAAACCACTATCTCATCTCAATCATTACAACTTTTTCAAATCTCCATACAAAAATATAATAAACAATTCAACTTTTTCAAATTTCAACATAAAAATAATACTAAAAAATATATTCTATTAATATTTTATTCAACTACTATTCAAAACATCTCATCTCATCTCATCTCATCTGTGTATCCAAAGGGGGCCAAATGGTATCTATTTATTGGTAGGTTTAAACTGGAAAAAATGGTATCAATATATATGTTTTATTTTTGTTTAGTGAGTTACTTTTATATATATATTTTGTCTCGATTAAATAAACTATCTTCGTAAATTCATATTATACAAATTATAAACTTCATGTTGCTTTAATTCGTTCAAAGTGTACTGTTCAAGGACCAAAACTGTATTAATCAGCTCTCCTGAGGGTATGAGAAACACCACTATCAAAATTCAAAACCATGCCAAGAACAAAAACTCTCCATGCTGTATGCATACCTTGGAGAATATGTCTTAGTTCAGCTTTTATATTGGTACCCATAAAAGGAAGAAAAAGCCACCCCTATGGGTTTCAGATTATACTCCCTCCTCCACAAGAGCCCTGGGTTTCTCAAATGGTTTGTCATCTACATTTAAGGCTCCATTTGGATTCGGAAAGTATTTCATCTTATCATTAAAACTTTCTCAAATTCTCATATAAGATATAATAAATAATTCAACTTTTTCAAATTTTAAAACAATAATAATATTAAAAAATAATATTCTAAAAATATTTTTTTCAACTTTCACATAAAACCATCTCATGTCATCTCTGAATCGAAACCAACCCTTAATTTCATCCAACCATCCGTGGGTCGAATCCTTTCTAGCACATGGAAATCTCTCCCTACAAGGAATGTGAGAGGTGCCAAGCTGATGACATAAAACTTTGATGATTTTGAGCATTATTCATGATTTGCGTATTACATATTGTTCCAAGAATTTCTATAAATTCATATTTTTTTTTCTCCCTACCAAAGGCATGAGCCCTTAGAGGTTGAATGTCAAAGCAAAGGAAAGTGATTGCGTGCGTTTTAAATGGTCATAGAACAACACATGGATTATTGGTACAACTACTGAATTAGCATTTCACACAACTCATCATTGACAATCGTTAGTTTTGAAAGATTATTATAGAGTGGGAGAACTGTCTTGATATTTTACTGTTCGATGACTTTGTTCCTCTCCCTCGACTTTCATTACAACATAATTGGAAAAAAAAAAATGAACGATCGATAAAACCTCAGCCCAAGGCAATAAGCCAAAAAGATGCAGCATTGCAGCTAGTCATCTAAGCTTCATAGACTTTGCATTCCTCATCAGCCGGGTTTGTCTCGCAGAAGTCCTCTAATGGGTCTCCGCTTCCTACTACAGTTGCACCTGGCCACTTGCTTGCTACCAGATGAGCCAAATCAACAACCCTTTGGCTGTAAAACAACATAATCAAAGTTACCAAACGAAATCACATAGTCAGATTCTTCATCGATTCTTTTATATATAAATGAATTCGAAATCAATATACAGCAAGCTAAGTTTTGAGTATGAGTCCGTGTGATTTGAGTATCCCCACCTGTATCCCCATTCATTGTCGTACCAGGCAACCACCTTAACCATATCATCACCCATGACCATGGTCAATGAAGAGTCAATGGTGGAAGAAACATCAGAGCACCGGAAGTCTACTGAAACAAGAGGGACATCACACACAGCCAATATGCCCTTCAACGGTCCGTCGGCTGCTTTTCTGAAGGCTGCATTGACATCTTCTGCTGAAATGCCCTTTTTCGCAACGTTCACTACAAGGTCAACAACTGACACGTTAGGTGTAGGCACACGTAGTGCAATGCCGTTGAGCTTGCCCTTCAACTGGGGTAGCACCAAAGAGACGGCCTTGGCTGCACCAGTGCTTGTTGGGACAATGTTCAGAGCTGCAGCCCTGGCTCGCCTCAAGTCCCGGTGTGAAGCATCCAAGAGCCTCTGAAAGATACACAATGTAGTTGAAATGAATATAACACTGGGAACTTGATAGGATTTGTTACTGGAAGTGAAGGACTTCGTGTTTGATTGTGTACCTGGTCTCCGGTGTAGGAATGAGTGGTTGTCATGGTTCCCTTGACAATGCCTGCAACATGAAGATCAAATTCATTGATCTAACTCATTTCATAAAATCGATTCAACAATAGATGATTGTTCATTCCTTATAAACATGTCCAAGATTTTGTCAACGGCCAATGTGAGATTATTCCTCAACACTCTCCTCATGTGCAGGCCAGTATTTTTCCTGGTCCTTGTCACGGGATAAGTAGTGTAGGCCCTCATTTGTCTTGTGGTAGACTCTGATGCCATGAAAAAATTATTGGGCCTAACTCATCTCATAAAACCGATTCAACAAGAGATAATTGTTCATTCCACAGGTAATGTGGAATTATTCCTCAACACAACATAGGGCAACATTAAAGATGCATGTTTACAAAATGTAGTATAAAGTGCAACATAGGTTTTGCCGATAAGGGTTTTATTAGATTTATGAAGCCTAATTTTATGAACCCTTACCAAGTTCTTCATCCAAGACCTTCACAAAAGGAGCCAGACAGTTTGTGGTGCAAGAAGCATTGCTACAAAAGGGGGAAAAAAGAAAGAAAGTTAACCACTGTTTGGAGTATACCATTATAAGAGGTGGTAACATAAGAAATGAACTAGCTGAAGCCAAATCATAATTGTTTCCATACCCTCACAGGACTCTCTACATGAATACTGACCTTACAATATTAGCAACCTCATGGGAGTAATCCTTTTCGTTTACCCCAATAACATAGGTTGGAATGTCAGCACCTTTAGCTGGAGCAGTGATGATGACTTTCTTAGCACCAGCTTGGATGTGTTTCCCAGCACCAGGGCCATCTACAAACACTCCTGTTCCCTGTAGGACAAATTATTCAATAAACTTATAAGGTCTGTCCAAAGTAGAGCCAACTTGAAAAATACTCCACTTGAGTTACAAAAAGTATTGTATACTGGACTTAAGAAGACTCTGATAGTTGACATTTTAATGTGACTTACCTCAATGACAATGTCGATGCCAAGCTCAGCCCAAGGAAGCTTGAGAGGGTCCCTGCTAGAGACAACCTTGATGGGCTTACCATCAACGGTGATGGTTTCGTTGTCCTGTATTTTCACATCTGCTTTGAAAGTCCCCAGCATAGAATCATATTTTAGCAGGTGTTTAGCCTGCATTTCCAATGACAAATTATGCTCATTAATACTAACCAAGTTTATTCCCCAAAAGCATGGATCCAAAATTTGTAAATAAATTAAGTATCTTACGTTCTTGACACCACCGCTGTCGTTGACAACAATAACATCAAGAGGTGAGTTTTTACGGCCATGCCAGCATCGGAGGAAGTTCCTGCCAATGCGTCCAAATCCGTTGATTGCCACCTTCAGTTTTGCCACTGTTTCTCCTCTGACTGGAGCTGATCCAGTTGTCTGATTTCAAGAATATGTTGAAAGCATTAATTATTAGTGAAAAATCAATTGTGAAAAAGGTTGATTTTGCGCATCACAAGGTGGGACTTAAGGTTGTAAAACGAACCAACCCACTTGAACTTGGCACAAAATAGTTTCGATCATAAGTGGCTAGTCAAGCAGCCTATACTTTGGTTCAACTTGGTATGGTTCTTTACTCTTTGAAAAGCTCAAGTAAAGCTTACGCAAGTTTGAGGATGAACTCTTCAATTAAGCCAAGACGGAACCATTTTTGGGGCTTATAACATGTTAAACAAAGCATCTTTGGGGCTTATAACAGGATAGGCGTGAAGTAATACCCAGAAAGAGATTTATGAATGGATTATTAACTCAAAACAACAAACTAATCAAGTCTAATCTTTAAACATACACATATCAATCCAGAAGGAGTAATATATAAGAGAACCTTGGGAGTAAGCTGGGCAGCCACAACATCGAAGAAGGATGCATCCCTACCATTATTGGCGTAGGTCATACATGAACTGGCTCTAAGCCCAGAGTACTCAGCGACTTCAAGCCTCTGCACAACCAAGATGAATTGAGAATCCTAACAAAACCATAAAGAAACCAAAAAAAAAAAAGTTCTCTAGCATGAATTCTATGCGCTAGAGCGAGATCAAGAGAGACGTTGGAGAAGCATTGGGTGGGGACAGAGTGGGAATTCTTGGAGGGCAGCCTTGTGTTGATTGGTACTCTTGAATAAGCTAGAGCTGCGTGGCTGGCCATGTCTGCAACTAAAGCTGAGTGATACAATTTCCTTTCTATTTATACAGTAGAATCATTTTTTTTAGTTAATAAATTGAATTTCATGCACAGAGCCATTGTTAAGTTCATTTTTAATCACACAAAAAAAAAAAAAAATTATGATTGAAAGTGAGTTGAAGGAACGTGTGGTGAGAAGGATACATGAAGATATATATTAGATAAGGTACTGTTTGAGTCTGCAACTTCATAATCTGAGCCACAGATTGATCACCCGTTAGTTTTTTCCAGCAATGCCCTTGCATTTCTCAAAGGGTACAACATTCATGGCTGGTCGTGGACAACGTTCAACTCAACGGATTGTATCTGTCATTCAATCTACGAAGCAACTGATTGGTAGTATGACCCACCGGATTGACATTTCTTCGAGTTTTTATTTTTACTTTTTTGTTCTTACTTTCAAATTCGGATAAATTCGAGTCTAGAATAAAATATATAAATATTATAGGACCCACTTTATACGTTTATTTTCATCCTAATTTAAATCGATAATAAAAACTCAAACACCTATTTTCTTGATACACCGATCAATAAATCTTTTATCCATGGGAATTCGTTAATTTCTTTTCCCTTTCCTAAGCTAACGTTCACACCATCATATTTTCAATTAATTAAGATGTCCCAAACCTCGTTCTTTAATAATGTTGCTGGGATTATTTTAAGAAATAATGAAATCAAAAAATTTCTACAGATACAAAGAAATTACATAAAGTAAACCCACAAACTGATGCAATTTTATAGAATCAATTTGATATACTTTATAATAAAAATAATTTTACAATCTGATGAATCATATCAAACCACATCAACTTGTGAGTTTACTTTTATGTAATTCCTGTATGACGAAAGTACTTTACATAAAATTATTATGATCTTCTCACAAAAGAAAAGGGGGAAAGATCCATCTTTTGTCATTTTCTTGATGAAGCTGCTGGAGATGCCATTAAAAACTCCACGTGAAAGTTGTGAAGTGAACTCTAAAAGGTCTCTCAACCACATGAGCCAACTATTTCTAAAATGTAGAGATCTCCAAAGTCATTTTCAAGATTTACATTTCCCTGTCTAATAGGTTGCAATTAGTAAAAATATATTGCAGAATTAGTATAGTTTGTAATTTGTTAATAATCCCGCTTGTTTTGATAAACATAACTAATAAAAATGGAACAATAAAAGACAACATGAACCACCTAATTATAAATTGGTGCGGACATTTTATATGCTAGCTGATACAGAAGACTTCCACATCATTCGTGTGCTGCATATGTTAGTAAGTAGGCTCAAACATAGGTTTTTCCCCAACGATTTTCTCTCTAGGTTCTTTGCCTTTGGAATTACGAACCATGCACAACATGAAAAATGGGTTTATCTGTTTATGACCTAAAGGCTAGGATATACAATCTTACAGAATATACTCATGGGGTAGATATCATCAAACCCGGGTCCCTCAAGACTACAACAAAACACAATTAACTGGCGAAGGGGTTAACTTGGGAGAGTTGCAAACAAAACAAAACAAAAAAGATGTGAATTTGTAGCAGCCTAGGGTTGCGTGGATAGTAGTGAGGTATTCTCAAATATTTTGTAAATAGTAGTGAAAAAGTAATAATAGAGTATTGAATAGTAGTAAAAAATAATCATAAAATAATAAATAGTAATGAGGTATTATAAGGTATTCTCAGTACCCAAACTATATCATGGACATATCAAATAGCAGTTGATACACATGATTGGAACACACGTTTAGAATCATATTATTTTCAAGTGGACCCAAATACAGAACAATTTTACCAGAATGGTACCTGAGAAAATATGTATACCAACTAGAAGCCACCATGCTTGAAGAAACAACTAAACGAAATTAGACTATTATTTATTAATCTGTAAGTTACTGGCAGAGAAGGCCATTTATACCAAAATGTAATTAAGATAATTACATGGCAGCCTCAACTTCATCTGAGTTCACTTCAACACCATTTGGCTCTTTTTCTGATCGAAGCTGAGTAGAAACATCATCTATAGCAGAGTTCAGCTGTGCGATTTTCTCGGCCAATACTTTCCTTGTTTTCTGCAAAAAGAAGGGCTATTCATAATCAGTTTGGGGTTGATAACCAAGGTTTCAGAAAAGCAACAAAAGCAGTTTACATAATTGTAGAGACAAAACAATTTAATATATGAAAATTGAGCATAGGGAAAACATGTCAGCAGAACAGACTATAAAATTACCAAAGTGAAAAGAAATATGAGTAAAGCGGCAAACAATGATGTTAAATGATTATCCATTAAGAACAAGTAAAGCAAACAAGATTTATCCTGATAATTGATCATAGACAAAGAGCAAACAGAGTTCAGAGCAATTTTTCACCTCCAAAGCTTTCTCTTCATCATATATGAATTTGGGCAGTTTCCTCATTAGATCCTTCCGGTCAGCTCCAGTAAGTGTTTTGCTTATCTATTAGAGAAAATAAACACCACAAACATGGTGAGAAAAAAAAAACCCACCCTAAATTGCTGCATGCAACTGGAAAAAAGAGAAGCACAGTGATCCACTACTAATATTGATTTCTTCCATTTGCAAGTGAAGTTACAGGTAAATAAGCACCAGACCTGAGGTGCATATACACAACCAAGTGTTCCAACTACCAGTCCTCCCAAAATGAAACCACCTACAAAGATGCTTGCACTGCTTGGCTTTCCATGATCACTGAAATTACACAATATAAGCGTGATGTTGGCTTTAAGAATTTCATTTATACAAAAAATGAAAAAATAAAAATAAACATATACATTCAAAACCAATAATAACATAGAATGAAGCAACTCACTTCAAACTAACAAAATCAAAAGTATTGTGCACTTTTGCGCCATAAGTACCATATTAGGATCCTGTAGAAATGGAAAATATATTACCTGTACCCAGCCTGAACTACAATTGATCTTTTGGATGTATAAAGTTGTGATTTCCCTGTACGATTGGTTTTAAGTGAAAAGTTGGTGGGGGCAGCATTTCCAAGAAACTGGTTTATTGGCTTTAAAGAAAATCCTAGAAAAGAGAACACAGGAAGAGATAAGTAAACAAAATTTTTAAACCAAACATGATAGCTGAACAGAAATCACGCTCAACAGTGCAGGAACCATTACTTCACGGCCAGAGACAATGGACCAAGAGGGACATATAATCCCAAAAAGAAACATCCAAAACAAAGCAAAACCTTCTTACATCAGTTTGAATTGATTTATTCCCTAGTGAAATGAACCTCCATCAAGTGTCAAGTATGCCAGCCATCTATATTCAAGAGCCATTGCTTCCCATTGGGCCAAGACATGAAAAGGTTAAAAAAAAAAAAAGCAATAACATATTCAACTGTTTCTGAAATAGCAAGATCATGACAATATTAGATGTAAAAGTGTGTTTATACGACTGAGATGGTATCATAAGATTGAGGCCGGAGGGGGCGATGCCAGCATGTTAGATGGAAAAGACAAGTAAAAATAAACTTCCCCCAACTACCCTAGGCAGACCCTGAAGAACCTCAGGAGCCTGAAAGAAAACTGAATTACATTTCTGAAACTCAAGGTGCAAATGCCAAAATCCCCATCTCCAGCAAAGAACGGGCTATAACGATGAAACTTTACCAAGGGCACGATACACTTAAGACCCAGTTTTGCTTTCTGATGAAAAGTTAAATTCAGACGTTTGCCATTCTAGTGGGACTTTCTAAGACAAGCAAAGTCATTATCCGACACAACAACGGTACGATATACAAATCACTCTATCAAATCCTCTGGCTTCTTTATCTCATCGCCAAGAACCACACTAAATTTCTAAGCATGCAAAAACCCATTTAAGAAACTAAAGTTGCAGATTTCCAGATCAAAAGTCACTAAGACGTACAAAGACGTAATGCTTAGGACTACAGCTGAAAGAGTAAACACCAGCAAATTCGATAAAATGGATGATCGGTCTAATAAAAACCTTTCCCCTCGATTGAAGATCTTTCAGACAGATTTATTAAATTCAATAACACCAGCAAAGAAAGAGATATAGAAAGATAAAACGAAACAGAATGAAGCTACTGGTGCATGATAATCTGAAGGAACACGTACAATGTTAAATATACAGTCGAAGAAAGAAAGAAATGGGATGGAAAAGCTTACCAGGAAAAAACTGGGTCCGAGGATCTCTAATCGAAATCAATGAATTCGAAATAACAGCCATCTTAAGAAAACAAAAAACGCACTCTGAGAGAGAGAGAGAGAGAGAGAGAGAAAGAGAGAGAGGGAGAGAGAGTGTGGGAATGGAACCGAGACGATTTCGATATGTGAAAGGAAAGGAATTTGAGCTGTTCTGGCCTCTGGGTTCGATGATTACTAAGCTTTGAGGCGGAAACTTTTATTAATGGGTGATGATATATTAATATACAATTTATTTTAGTACATACAAGTTTTGTGTATTTTTTTTAAGTGGTTCTGAAATATTTTTTTATATAAATTTAATTTAATTTTTTAAATAAATTACATGAGTCTTGCATATTTTAAAAATATAAATATTATTTTATTTATTTAATTAAATTATTTTATTGTCATTAGAGCATATCATTAATATTTAGTTTTTAAAATATAAATTTTTTTTAAATTAATTATATTATATAACTATTTTATTATACTTGTATACGAGGCGAGAATATTTTTTCTTCCGTACAGATAACAATGGACCCACGCACGTTGCAGATCTTAATATTAGGATTTGTTAGTCAGATTAACTCAAGTCATTTGAAATCAAATTAACATCTAAATATAGCCTTAGCAATGTCAAGAGACTCCAACAATAATACGGCCTGATTCATCTCATTTTATTATTATAATTTTTTTAAATTCACATATAAAATATAATAAATAATTTAATTTTTTTAAATTTTAAATGAATAATAATAATATAATAATATTTTATTCAACTTTCAACTTTTATCTCATCTTATCTGTGTAACTAAACGAATAATAATTATCTCAACTTTTTTTTACACTAGGTGTACTATTGTTAATTGGGATTGTCTAATAATGATCGAGTTCTTACAAGAACATTGAGCTCCCACTTGACCTCCAAACTCGGATTGAGAAATTGAAAATATTGCTCTAGCTCCACTTATATTCCTAGATGTTTGGTTAATGAAGAAAATTCCTCGATCTCAAAATCGATATACGCATATTATAACGTAATGGACAGTCTCCATCAACCTCTATAGAAGCATACTGATATCCTCAATCCCCCCATGGTCAGTAAAGTAATCAGTACTGGATAAGCAACTATGTACAAACTTTTAGCTTTATTAATGCAGAAATCTTCCCAAAAAAAAAAAAAAAACATTGAGCAAGCTGCTGATCTCTAGCCTCTAATCATTACTTTCTTTGCCCTTCTATGTTTATCTGCATTAACGAATTTCACTGGGATTGGGCCCATATATTGAATTGGAACCTTAAACCAATGGGCCTTGGTTTTGCTTCTTTACTTTAGACCCAACAATTTTTAAGTTTGCTCACCAAACATCCTTTTTGAAGCATCAGTATTCTTGATTTTCTCGGTTGTGTGAGAATATAATTGTTTTCAGATATTTTTATATTATTTTATAATTATTTAATATTATTTGTAAACTATTAATTATTATTCACAATTATCTTAAATTCTCTTAATATCTAAACGTAGCCTTACTCTCTTGAAATCAGATTGTAACAACACAAATATCAACTATCATGAATTGAAGTATCATTCTTGTGATTATTTTTCCTTTTGCAAGGGGTAAGAACTTGCCCAAATTTTCAGAAGTTGTGTTTGGTTATATAATTACCGTTAAACCAACAAGTAGTCAGTCCATTTCACAGATACCAAATCTTAATTAATTAATTTTTATTTTTTAATCATTGTATATAAGGTGACCACTTCTTTAAAAATAGACGATTTTTTTAATTTTTATAATGCATATTTTTCATTAAAATCACGAAAGATTACATAATCTGTCTTTCAAAACAAGACTAGAAATAATATCAGGACCCTCTTCCATCCACCAATGATCCCCTTGCTACTATAAGGCAAACTTTGCTAGTTGATGACTTTATGGCATGCCAAGAGTTTAATTATTTTATGGCATCTGGCCCGATTTTTCAAATAGAAAATCTGAGTTCGAAACTCCTACCTCTCATATTTATATATATAAAAGTCTAAATAATATCAAATGATTCTTAATTATTTTAGTTTGTCATTAAACTCAATGACTCCAAATTATAAGCTAATTAAATCGGCCTTAATATGTGGATCGGTTCAACTTGATTATCGGGTCGGGTAAATGGTTTTTTTTTTTGGCACATCTCTAAGCATGTTATAAATCTATCTCAAACACCATTGTTACAAATTGTCAAGATTCACTGTATTACCTACTTCCAAACCTTTCATAAAATAATGAGTCTTTCAAAGACTCCAAAGGCAACTGAGTGACCACATATCTATATATTCTTACATTTATTTAATATCATGCTTCTAATCAACATAACACTTGAATCCACTACTTTTTTTAGTCTATCTTTAGTAGAGATAAATATAATAGAGAAATACTTGGGATCCCAAAAATGGATCCCTAACATTTATTCCAAAACTTTTTTTTTTCACTTAATGATTAATAAAATATTTTTTAATGATGTTGTGAATTTTTTATTTATTTTTTAAATGTTTATGATGATTAATATAATAATATAATAAAAAAAGAAGCAAAACCATATATGGGAATCAATGGAATATTTTAATTCAAGTCGCTTTCCAATGAAGGAAACTTCGAACTAAACAAACAAATAAGATTCCAAATCATTAGCTACACAATGCATCCATCCTTCATATTTAGGGCCCACGTTTTCACTAAATTAAATATAAAAGATACTCGAAAAAAAGAGATTTATCAACATAAGGACACAAAAGCATATGGACAAAAATCAACTTCCATCTTAGAAAAAAACAGTCATGATTTTAATAAGATATTATGGTAGTTCTTGCAATAGTCGATGCATCTCACTTAACTCTTCAAGCACCTATTTTAACAACCTTAAAGTGCATTATTTTATTTTATTTTGTTTTTTTGGGATAAAATATGTAACAAAATTAATCAAACGTACATCGATCCACGTCTTGATCTGTCTCGATTATGACACGACACTACAAATCCGAGGCAACTCAATTGAAAGTCAATGTGCATGCACATTAATTATATGATCATTGAAAGTATCATCTCCAATTTGGCCCCATTCTAACCAACCATGTTACAAATGAGTTAATTAAAGAGAAAAAGAAACTATTACTTCTGCCAAATAGCCGGATTGTAACGGAATTATTACGAGTTTTGCTATTCATTATTTTCATATATTATACATCATATTTAAAAAAAAAAATTAATTTTTTTAATTTTATTCTTTTTAAATTTATTGAAGTTTTGTACTTATCATCTATATACCATATATTTGGTAAGAGAAACAAATTTAAAAAAATATAGTGTGTGAGGATGATAAATAGATTTTTTCAATTATTATTTTTAATTCTTGATTTTTTAGTGATTGTATTAGAATTGTAAAAGCATGTATAATTGAATTGATTGGATCAAATTTGTGTGATAAGTATTTTTTAGATTTTTATTAAATTTATTTAGATTTTTATAGAGTAATACTAAAAGTGATATAAAAAATACAATAGTAAATGGTAAATACAGACTTAGAGTGATATATATAAAAAAAAATAGTAGATGCAAGTCCTAAAGTGATATAAAAAAAAAATAGTAAGTATGTAAGTATGTACAATAGTAAATACAGTCTTAAAGTGATATTAAAAAAAAATACAGTCTTAGACTATGCAAGTCCTACACACTCATTTTGAAAAGGATAATGATAAGCTTACTACCTTCTACTACCTTCTACCACCCATTTACTATTCTATAGTCTATTTGAAACATTTATTTATTTATTATTTTTTTATAAATATTTTGTTAAGATCCTTAATCATTAAGAAAAAATTAAAAAAATATACAAGTTTACTTATAGTTACTTCCTTAACCATTAAATAAAAAAATTAAAAAGAAATTTAAAAAAAGAAAGAGAGTAGTAAATGGATGGTAGCAGGCAGGGGCGGAACTACCTTAAGGCTTGGCCCCCCAAAAATTTTAAAATTTGATGAAAATTAAGTTTTAGAAGGTGTTTTTATATAGTGGACTATATAAAAATTAATATTTGGCCCTCCCAAATCTATTTTTTTAACTTGGTCCTCCCAAACTAGATTTTTTGGTTCCACCCCTGGTAGCAGGTAGTGGATTCCATAATAAAAAAATGATATTATTACTTGGATCTCAAATTTAATCACTTTTTTTAAAGAAATTGTACGAGACTTGTGCATCTTACAACTATATAAAATATTTTCTATTTATATATATATTTTTTGAAAACATTGATAAATAATAATACTTTTTCAAAACCAAACATTTGCTCTTCAGTTTTTAACCTACGGCAATTATCCAAATCATTATTAAAAAAAGAGTGAAGCTGACTCGTGCTTGTGTGTCGCTTCGGTTTGACTGTTGAGTATCTCTATTAGTATAAATTTTATATTTTATTTTTTTGTTCTTTTTTTCATATTTTTCAAATATTTTTAAATATTTTAAAAAAATAAGAAATATACCAATATACTAAAAAATTATTTTCTTAATCATTAATTAGAAAAAGACGAAGAAATATATGGATCAATTGGTCACACAAATTGTGGGGACCATATCTTGGAATATTTGACCATTTAACTGAAAGATGATCTGATTGCCTCTAAAATGTCTATATCAACGGAGTTACCAATACCAACCTGGCCGATCAATCTCATCCCACAAAAAGATAGATTTATCTGATGGTTCCCGAGAAAGTTGAATATTTGCAATCTTTGATTTGTCGTGATCATGTTAAAAATTCAAAAATCAAAATGGGACGGCCTTTTTATTTTTATTTTTACTGGGACTGGTCCGTGGATGACAATATCCTTGTAATTTGTCAATATTTATTTGCTGTTTTTTTAATAGTATTTTATGTTTATCATGGAACAGAACCAAGAACATCATCAATCATAAATTCATACACAAGAAATAAACTTGGTAGTACGCCAGCCGGCACGTACTGTGTTTGTCAAAGAGGAGGGAGTGTAGGATAAAAATGCTGTGGTGAAAACACGTTATAAAACGAAACTTTAGTCTGATTCTGTTCTAGCTTAGTCCAGTTTCTTTCTTCTTCTTCCAAGGGCCTTTTGATCTATGAATCGGACCTTACAAGCCCTAGAACCACCGAAACCAACTCGATGGGTTGACTAAAAACCCGTTTTTACAGTCTGGGTAGCGATTGAAAGTTAAAGAAACGGTTCGAAATCTTGGATTTGCTTTGAGAAAAAAGGTCCAACAATGGACCGGTCCTGAACAGGGGACTGTGAGTTGGATTTACATTCCGGGGCTGGATGGGGTTGAGGTGGTTTGTTTCTCTTTAATGTGGGTTTTCTTGACGAGTTTGGAGTGAGTTTTTGGTCATGGCTCGGCGTCATGGATGGCAACTACCAGCTCACACATTTCAGGTGGGGGGTGTCTTTCTTTTTGTTTTGTTTATGAAAGAATGGGGAGGTTTTTGTTGTGTATAAAGCCAATGCCTTTTGTTGTTGGGGGACTTTCTTTCGTCAGAATTTTTTGGGGGGTTTTTGTTTACATACGACTTCTAATTATGGATTATTTGGTCGCTAATATATATATATATATATTTTTGTTTCCATTTAATTCTGTAAACGTTTCCCCCTTTTTCTTTTATAATTCTCTTGAGTTATGTTGAAGTTAAAAGAGTTTCGGGTTCTGTAAATTTGATAATTCTAAGAAGTTAAATCTTCTGTTCTCGTGTGTTATGTCGCTTTGCACTTTCAAAAAGGTAAGGTCAAATTTAACGGAAAATTTGGGTCGGTTATGTTTTCATGATGTGTGGAACTACATCTGCAGAAGTAGTCTGATTTAAGTGTTCACGGTGAGGATGTAGATGGTGGCTTGTTGGATCCACGGCCTGGACCTTTTCTGTGTTTTTCGACCCATTTTCATTTTCTTCTTCTGTACAGGTTGTGGCTATAACAGTTTTTTTCTTGCTATCTGTCGCATATTATGCCTTTTTTGCCCCGTTTCTCGGAAAGGAAATATACGAATATGTGGCTATTGGTGTTTATTCTGTCTTGGTAAGCACACAATCCTAATATGTTTATCC
Source organism: Pterocarya stenoptera (assembly GCA_003123785.1). NCBI lineage: Eukaryota > Viridiplantae > Streptophyta > Magnoliopsida > Fagales > Juglandaceae > Pterocarya > Pterocarya stenoptera. The sequence goes on along the minus strand of QEOT01003353.1, from coordinate 126,072 downwards.
TTTTACCTTCATAATTCCATGATGGGTATACTTTTCTTACTTCTTGGTTATATTTCAGGCGCTGTCTGTGTTCATTCTCTATGTTCGATGCACAGCTATTGACCCTGCTGATCCTGGAATTCTGCTTGAAGCTGACAAGACGTCTGTCTGTAAATCACCTAATGGCACAAATCTACCTGGTTAGTGTTCTTCAGTGCAATTTAATTTTACAATATTAACTATTTTAACTTATCAAAAAAAAAAAAATTAATTTTAGTTTCAATGTACTTGAAAATACTTGTTAAATGGTGGACCTTATTTAATGTGTTACACTTATTAGAAGTATATCATTAGATAAGGTCCACCATTTAACTAGATTTTTCAAGTAGAATGGATTTATAATTAGAAAATTATAACACACTTGCATTTACATATTGGAACATTAGAAGAAAGGAATATCAATTGATAACATTGTCTCGAGGGAATAGTCTGATCCTACATGAAGCCAATCCATTCATTTTCTTCTAAAGTAGAAAACTGCTGGGACGTCAATTGTTTGATATTTTGCTACTTTAATGGCAGAAGTGGATTTGTTCCTTAATGAGAATGATCCCAATTTTCTTTTTAGGTATACAATGAGATAAATTTAGGATGTGAACCTCCTTATGCCTTTGCTCTTTGCAATTTCTCATCAAGCTGCATGGCAAATGACTATTGTCTCAGGGAATGCTACATCTCTTGAAGAACCCAGCAAGACAGAATTGAAGTATGGAGGAAAATCTGATAGGCAAGGTCCGAGTTGTTGTTCGAAAGTTGGACACTTCTTTTGTGGTTTTCTTGTAAAAGAAGATTGCCGCAGCGATGATCCTCTACAGCAACAATCTGGAGACGAGGATGCTTTATTCTGCACATTGTGTAATGCTGAGGTACAGGATTCTTACTGGAGAGGCTTACTTTTTTTTTTTTGGGGGGGGGGGGGGGGCAGAAAACAACTTCGTTTTAATTATGTGATACACGGTTTGTTTAAACATAGCCATCTCCTTTGTCCCAAACATGCACCCGGAAAAGCACACACAAAGGAGAGAAAAACTTGAAAAAATAAAATAAAAGAAAGCAAAGAAAAGGTTAGAACGGCATTCTAAGACTTGGGTAAGCTCCCCATACCTAGTTCAGTTAGTTGCTTATATTTGAAGTTTTTTTTAAGTTGATTTAACACTTTTAAAATTATCCATCTAAGGAGGTGATCTTAAGATGGTTTCAGTGTTTTTAGCCATTTGGGGTAATGCATTAAGACACAAATGTACTTTTTTTTTTTAATTAACAAGAGAATTTTTTTCCAAGATAACAGGCATAGCCCAAATACACAAAATAAGTACACCTAAATACAAACTAGAACAGAACACAACTAAAACAACACATTACAAATATTCCCATTACGAACTAGATTCTTCACCCAAAAACTTAAAAAGTACTAAAGAAAAACTCCCTAAGTTCCTCACTGTCTTCAAAGCACCTCCCGTTCCTCTCCAACCAAAGGCACCAAATCAAGCACAAGGGGATCATCCTCCACGCTACTGCACTGCTTCTACTCTTCCCAAGACCCTGCCAGCAAGGTGACACAGCAATGTACTTGATGTGCTGAAGAAACAAATCAAGGTGTGCACAGCAAGTGTCGTGTGCATATGAACACGCTAAGGCCCCATTTGGATTTAGAGTTGATTTCAACTCATCTCATCTAATCACTACAATTTTTTCAAATTTTTACACAAAATATAATAAACAATTTAACTTTTTCAAATTCCAGAAACAATAATAATATTAAAAAATATTATTCTAACAATATTTTATTCAACTTTCAACTTTTATCTCAACTCATCTCAACTCACTATCCAAACCTCCCCTAAATGAAAAGTGGCAAAAGTTGCAAGCATTGACAAGAAAGGTTATACCTTTAGTAATTTGTAGAATGAAATTTTCTTCTCCTTTGCATCTAATTACCCTTACCCCCTTTTGGGGCCTTGTTGATATCTGCCTCTTGAGGATTGTTTGGGGCCTCACCTCATACTCTGCTTTGCAAGATATACACGTCTTCATATAGACATTTCATGCGTGAAAAAATTTCAATTAGATACTCTGGTCTTTCAAAACCAGATTTCAACCTTTGTTTTTGTTTCTTAATGTTCGTGGGTGAATTATATTGTTGTACAAGGAGATAATGTGTATTGCATTATGTTGCATGGTGCTTTTCACTAGAACCTTTAGTTAAAATAATCTTAATTTACAAACAAAATCACGAAGGAGAGAATTGTTATGAGGTTCACATTATGTCTTTTTTATAGGTACGCAAGTTCAGCAAACATTGTAGAAGTTGTGACAAATGTGTTGATGGATTTGACCATCATTGTCGGGTAAGCTTTAAAATTTTCTAATCTTTGTTCTTGTGTCTCTGGTTTTATTGACTATAAGACCTCGAAATATGTATAAATATCTAGAAGGGGTCTGAAAAAGGGCTTTACTGCTTGGATGATTACAATTATGTTACGAAATTGCCATCTTATCCTGCCTATATCCTCTACTGTTGCATTGACACAACTAAAATTATCTTCAACTATGGTGCAGTGGTTGAATAACTGTGTGGGGAGAAAAAATTATATGACATTTGTGTGCCTCATGGCAGTGAGCCTCGTTTGGGTAAGTTTTAGGATAAAAATCTTGTTTGGAAATCTCATTTCCCTTGCATTTATCCCTTGATTTATTTTGTTCAAATCATCTTACCTGAACTAAATTTATTCTCTTTGGGTCCTTTGTTTTTGTGCATAAAAGCTTATTGTCGAATGCGGGGTTGGCATTGCTGTTCTTGTCCGATGCTTTGTTGATAAAAAGGGCACAGAGAATCACATTGCTGATAAACTTGGAGTTGGATTCTCCAGGGCCCCCTTTGCTACAGTGGTGGTATGTTTATGAACTTGTGTGCCTTCAATATTGATTTACATTTATAGGAAAATACTTATGAGTTTATCCTTGGTGTGAGATTTGTAGATCCTATTAATGTAGTACAATGTACACGTAGTTCAATTTATATTTTTGCCTTTCGAGAACCGCCACAGCCTGGAACTTAACGTCCATGCCAAGAAGTACCTCATCGGACATATCTGCCTGATTCTTCTTATCTTGAATTATTAAAAATAGATATTGGATTCTTCTTGGTACAAAAAATGGCAAAGAATAGTAGAGATCATCAATTTATATTACATATTAAGTTCTTGTCCAAGGAATCTATCAGCCAGATAAAGTGAGCCTTATTTTGGGTTTTTCTCATATCCTACTGGGTTCTACCCACATGGAAGGTCCAACTTGTAGATTCTATTAATGGAACTGTACATAGTTTGGCTGTTTGTATTTGGCAACAAAAACAAAAGCAAAAAAAAACAAAAAAAGAAGCTCACTGGTTTGTTTCTCCATATATGAGTTCATGTGGCCTGATCCGTGTGTAATGTGTGCAGTGCTTCTACCTTATAAAGCAAGCTGAAGTAATCTTGCATTTATAACTTTTTCCTTTTGTTGTCTTATTTTTTGGGGTATTGATTAGTGACAACTTTTTGCATCTGTTAGAGTTGGTTTTGCTTGAAGTTTCTTCAAAATGTTCTCAGTTCGATTTCGGTATATTGCTGCTATAGTTCACTAGTTTTTATGAATAATTAAAGTAGTTTTTACACACTGGGGATGATGAAGGAATTGTAAAGTCTGAAACAACATGAACTTTATATTGATTTCAGGCCTTGTGCACAGCTGTTTCTTTTCTGGCCACTGTGCCTTTGGGAGAACTTTTCTTTTTCCACATCATTCTGATTCGAAAGGTGTGTTCCTTGAACGACCTACCATCCCTCTCTACCCATGTAAACATACTTGTGGTGAGAACCATTGTTGTTTTTGCTGCAGGGTATTACAACATATGAGTATGTTGTTGCCATGAGAACACAAAGCGAACTGCCTGGTCCTTCTCTAGAAGGTGGTGATCAACAAAGTCTAGCATCATCACCAACTAGTTCTGCTGTCACTGCCTTGAGTGGAAAAAGCTCTCTTGGAATGGGCTTGCAATATAAAGGTGCCTGGTGTACCCCTCCAAGAATCTTCATGGACCACCAGGTATGACCACTTCTATTTCTCAAGTTGAGAAGAGAAGGATCTAAATTCACTCTCTGATTATATTTCGAAAAATTATTTCAAGCTGAAGGCATGAATATGTTATCCAAAAATTTTTTGAGAAGCAAATCAATTAGGCTTTGGGCATGTCTTGACATGACTTTTGGAGTTGTCCTCCTTCAGTAAAGTGAATTTTGTGCCAGAATTAAAAAATTTACGTGTATCTAATTGACAGGATGAAATTATACCTCATTTGGAGCCAGGACGCCTACCATCCACAGTGGATCCAGATGCAGTGCAGCTGTCTGACATGGGGAAAAAGTTACCCCAGCGTCCAATCCGAATCAGTGCGTGGAAACTTGCTAAACTGGATTCTAATGAGGCAATTAAAGCAGCTGCAAAAGCTAGAGCATCATCATCTGTGCTTCGTCCAGTTAGTTCTCAACATCATCCATACGATGCTGATCATTTGTCCAGTAGTACTGTGAGTGGAAGAACCAGTCCACTCAGCACTGATCAAGGGTTTCACAGTAGAAATGCTAGAGCTGGGGCATCGAGGTTATCTCCTCCTAAGAGCTCATATCCACCTAGTCGTGCCAGCAAGGATGATATTGAAAAATGCAATCAAAGTATTAGCAACCTTAGCAGTCCTCAACTCTCCAACATCACGTCTTCGCTGTTGGAGCAGCAAACTGTACACGGAGATCACTTCAATCCTATTTATCAATCATCAGCAGATCAATCTCCTTGCTCGACAAAACAAAGTGAGCATAAAGCAAATGCAGTTCGTGAGAATGTAGCACAAATCCCTTTGAGAAATAACAACTTGGGTCTTTTAGAAAACTCAAGATCATCTGTCTTCTGGGATCAAGAAGCGGGCCGTTTTGTTTCCTCATCTTCCAGAGGTCTTGGAACAGAGATGTCGTACACAGGTCAATCCATTTTCTTCGGTGGTCCTGTTGTGAATGAACAGCCGATCAGAGGGACAAGAAATTTGAGCTCAGTGGCTGCTGGCTTGGATAGAGGTTCTACATCGAGTTATTATCAGCAGAGATCACATAGGGGCGGCCAGCTTCCTGTATTTGTTCCGAGTGATTCCCGTCAAAATCAGTTCTCTTCCAAATTGCCATGAGGAAGCCACGGATTTCTTTTACCCCGATATATAGGTCTAGAAACTGTTTTATTTATTTTTTTGGTAGTATTTTTTTTAAACTTGATTTTGATTTTACCATTTTGTGCAGCTCTTGGATTCCTATGTCATGTTCACTGATTCATTCTGAGGTTTGACTTATGATGGTTTTAATTCCCATGGTCACTATGTTTCCACTCTATTGATGTTAGCCTGATGGTAGCTCTTTTTCTCTTATGGCGGCGCATATTCCATAGTTTGACACTATGTCCATTCATAATAATAAGGCATTTTAATCCAATTTATAAGTTGTCTTTCTGTAATTCAAACTCGTGTCATAGTTTTCATTTTGATACTAGATGTAAAGGTCTAACCATTTATCCAAAATTCGAAAGGCTTGGATATGGCTAAACTTTCAATCATTATATCATAATAAACCATGTGGATTATGTTATGTTTGTCATGCTATATGTAGAATTTGGAATTAGTTAACCAAAGAAAGGTAAATTAGATACAAAAGATGAACCTTTTTTTTTTTGGTAAGCAAGTTGAGTTAAAAACTACATTGCAAATATCGGGCATATATCTAATTATATTACAATGATGGATCCTTTCCGCTGAAGAAATTCAGTAGGCTTGGTGGGATTAGGATTAAGGGGATATTGTCAAGGGCCTGCGTAAAAGTTGTCCATTGAGCTATATTATGCGCACATCGATTTTGTCAGATGAGTTTTTTCCATAGACTAATTTCAAAGCTTTCTAGATTGTGCCCGATGTCATTGATAGTAGCTTGCATAGTCCAGTCCAAGTTTGGGTTAGAAGAGGTCATTGCCTTTACCACCTGCTGTGAGTCACCTTTGATTGCAATTTTCCTCCATTTTTTATGTTTTGCTTCTTTTATACCCTTCAAAGCTGCAGTTGCTTTGCCTATATTGGAACTAGTATGGGGAATAAGATCAGTTTTTTCAAATAGAATATCTCCTGCATATGTTTTCCCAACCACTGTAATTATATTTCCTTATTTTCTAATTGCTACATCAAAATGAATCTCATGGAAGTCTCATGGAGTCTGATGGTGGAGTTCCTCCTCTTAACATTTTTTTTTTTTCTATCCAAGCATTTTTGTGTTCTGCATATCTTCTTAGGACAATGGCTACAAATGTCATTGGAGATGGACAAGGTGAATTGTAAATCACTTTATTTCTTAGAAACCATATACTATCCATAGCTAAGACAACAAACAGTTGAAAGTTTTGTTGTTCTTCCTCAGGGATGGCTAAACCTACTGTTGGATTAATAATGATGTCAATTCAGTTGTCAATGGTTTGAGGGACAAGACGTGAGGCATTGATGGATCAATTTGAATGTCTCCACAAGATTTTTGAGAAGGCACAACTTAAGAAAAGGTGAGGTAGGTCTTCTTCTTCTGCATTACAAAGAGGGCATTGAGTTTGCTCTATTTCCATTTGGATGACTCTTTTAAGATTTGACCCTGTGGGAAGAATGTTGTGACTAACTTTCCATAGAGAGAGTTTAAGCCTATCCTGAATGGTGAACTTCCATAATTTTTTTTTCCATTTGGTGGAGTTGTGTTGAACTGGAAGGGTTCCTTGAGCATTTTTTAATGCAACATAGACTGATTTGACTGAGAATTGTCTTGAGGTATGGTAAGTCCAGTTTAGATGATCATTGAGAAGATGCAAATTAGTGTCTGACAGCGGTATTTTTAGAATTTCTTGGACAGTTTCTTCAGTGAAGAGAGCTTGGAGTAGAATATTGTTCCATCTTCTTGGTTCTTCTAGGGTGAGCTTAGACACTGTCATATCTTGGTCTCTCCAAACATTATCAAGTCTTGGTATTGGAGTGAAGTTACTTAATATAGGGACCCAAGGGTCAGACCAAACCTTTATTGAGTTATCATTGTTAACCTTGAAGCAACAACTAATTTTGACTAAATCTTTTATTTGAAGAAGACTTTTCCAGAACAAAGAATCAATGGGTTTTTTTAGTGGCTTCTAGAAAGTTTATCCTGCTCAAGTACTTCTTAGTCAGTAGGTTTTTCCACATACTGCTTATATTGTTTAGGATTGACCAAGCAAATTTGGACAACAGAGCTTTTTTGACAATGTTAAAAATGAACCTATTTTGAAACTATGTCATTCATAGCCATGATTAATTCTACTTTTCATTGGATTATTGAAAATCAACTATGGTAGGTAATTTGACAAAGGCTTATTCATGGGGTAATTATACTGCTAATCATGCTTTGCACCTGGGAAGGAGATCTGTTATGCCAAACTTTAGATGGAAATAGAATTTTCAGTTTTGGTATTATATATGCTTGATTTTTGTAAATAGTTACTTCTGTCATTGCTTACATATTGTAAAACTTAGTATAGGAATTTTTTGGAACCTTGGTTGGAGACTATTGTAATCCCATGTTTGTTTATAATATGATATTTCTCTATTATAAGTGAGATTAATAAAATTGGAGTATTGTGTTTTTTTAATAAACAAATAAAGGGTCAATCGCGCTTTTTTTTTTTTTTTATAATATCAATAAACCTTTTCAAGGTAGGGTCCTTCGAACCCACCCCTGCAGAGTAAACCCTTGTCCCATGTATTGCATCATTGAAAGTTTTTCAACACGAAACTAATTAAATCGCTGATTTTTCACTAGGAAATGTAACTTCGAATGATTGTTTGCACCTATAAGATATTGAATTTTGGATTGTGAAGAAAGTGATACCCCAATACCAAAGCTTTCACCACTTGGGCCAAATCCTTAGGGTGCAACACCCAAAAAAAAAAAAAAAAAAGATCAATTGCACCGTTGTTCTTTGCAGATGGAAACAATGAATTTAGATAAAAAATAACGATATTATGTGGTGCATGAATTAGGTTTCAGAGCTCAAGGGTTCTAGAAATTTGTAGCAATACATGATTTTATTTTTCAGATTATTAATTACATATAAAAGTTGGGACCCCTAAACACCAAGTCGTTGTAGTATAGTGGTAAGTATTCCCGCCTGTCACGCGGGTGACCCGGGTTCGATCCCCGGCAACGGCGTTGTTTTCTTTTTAAGTTTCAAACTCTTTACATTCATTGAGGTTTCCCATTTCAGTACGTACTACGTATGTTGGCCTCTTCGATCATAAAAGAGTATGTTGGGTGGTTGAACTCATTGACTGACGTGTATAATTGTTAGTAAAATATATAATAATATAATAAAAATTATAATTAAGTTTACATTCAAAGGAAATCAATTTAGACTCAAATTTGATTCTCTTTAAAAATATTCAAACCCTTTACAGTATACAAAATCTTAAATCAACCCGCGGCAGACTTCCTCTTGAGTGTATGTCTTTTGTTTAGAAAAAACTCTAAAAAATATCTGCTTTTTTTTTTTTTTTTAATAAAACTTATCTTCTTGTACGTACGTAAGAAAAGTCGGCAAAGCTAAAAACTATTGTGTAGGCTTTTTTCTTTCTTTTTCTAATTGAAACAAGAGGACGTTTGAAAGTAGTTTTTATCTCAAACTATTTTATTTTATTTTCAATAATCATTCAATCATAAATACTTTTAAATTAATAACTATAACTTTTTTAAAATTTTAAACAAAAAATAAAAAAACAATTCAATTTTTTTAAATCTTAAAATAAAAATTATATTAAAAAAATTATATTTCAACAATATTTTAATTTTATAATATTTTTTATTCAATTTTTTTTTTCATTTCTCAAAATTTTATAAAATATTAATTAGGACTTGTTTGGAGAATAAGATGAGATGATAATTTTGTGAATAGTAATAAAATACTTTGTGAATAATAGTTAGATAATTTGAGTTGAGTATTTTTTAGATTTTGAAAAAAGAGAATAAAAAAGTTGAATAAAAAATATTATAAAATTAAAATATTGTAAGGATATAGTTTTATAATATTATTTTTATTTGGAGATTTGAAAAAGTTAAAATTATTTTTTATTTAAAAGTTTGAAAAATTAATAATAATTAGTTTAAAAATTTTATATTTAAATTATGTTTAGAAATAAGATGTGATGAAATGAAATAAGATCATATAAAAATTTTGTATTTCATCTAAGGTTGATACCTGCCCAGATTTCTTTTACGCGGTTATATCCCCAAACGGAGGTACTAGAGACGCTGGGACTTCCTTTTTCTCCTGTATGCATTTTTTTTTATAATTTATTTTGTAGAAAACAATCAGTGGCCTGGCAATAACCATAATAAAAGCAGCCAAATTAATTAAAAAAACGCTTCCAGGAGTTTGAACAATTAACACATGAGCCGGTAAGAAGTTAAGGGATAAAATCAAGAGAAGCAACAGTAATGATATTAAAAAAGAAGGTTACTAATAAATTAATAATATTTATTAAAAAAATACCCACAATAATTAATCATCTGCAACGTACACGACCAGAACGCTGCAAACAACACTCAAATTAAACACAAGCAACTGTTTCAAAAAAAAAAAAAAAAACACACGAGCAACGAGAAGCATGATTCAAAGCAGTTGTTAGTTATCGGATGAACCACAACAGGCTAGTACGTATATAGTACCGACATGCATGCATGCACTCTGGTGCGAGGAATATTATAAAGGAAAACTTCTTGCAAGTGATTTTGGGATCCAAATCGGACACCGATGTTAAATATAAGGTATCCGTTTAATGAAACGGTACGAATTGAAAATGTAAATAATTTTTGTGAGATAGAAGACTTTCTTCTTTTCTTAAATTTTTTTTTTTTTTTCTTCATGTATCAAACCGCTCGTACCTAGCAAGCCTCTATTATAAATTACGTGAGCTCCTTCGCGTTCGGTTCAGTACTGATTGCATGTTGCTGTGCCAACAGAAAAGAATCGTGCACTATTGTGTAACGAGGACAATGCTTATAACAAACCATTCCATTTAGAAAGGAGTTTTTAGTACTGTCCTGTAGATAGATTCATTTCCCAGTCCTCCGGCAAGTTGTAGGTTGAAGTACTGCCAAACAGGCCAGCAACCTCGTCCCAATAAGACTACTCTCTCACAATATGTATGCACAAATTGCAATCTTGGGCAGAGAACCATGTTCTCATTTAATTGCAGCGCGCGTTCTTGCTGCTATTAAAACCTTCATAAAAACACAACTTTTCAGCAAAACAAATCAAATATATTATTTCATGTAGAAAGATTCTATTCTCAAATCTTTTGTAAACTCCGTATATATGCAGCATAATTTAATTTAGAAGATAAATTTTAAAGTATAAATCTTACAAGTAAAATCAGTTTACTATTTAAATGACGTTGATGATATACTCTATACACTCATTTTAGAGTAGAATAACTCCTGTATTATTTTGTGGACAATGTTAGGATGCGGTGCCTATCAAATATGCACACTAGTATAAATAAATAATTTATTTATTTATTTTTCTCATGTTTTTCTTTAAGTATTTTTTAAATATCCTTAATCATTAAGAAAAAAAAAATCACTAACAATCATTTACTTAACCATTAAAAAATAAAAATATATGTGTGAGTAGACACATTTGGTGAGCATATTTAATAGTCACACTATTATTTTCCTTATTTTATATATACTAAGTATTTTCAAGTATTCCTCGATAATAAAAGGAAACATTAGTAAATAGAGAAATGTATAAGCATTTTGTTTTCGACCGTCAACACTTGGGATCAGTTTTATTAAACTGAAGATAAATAAACTTTATACCAATGTTATAAACAAGTCGTTGTAGTAGAGTGGTGAGTATTCCCGCCTGTCACGCGGGTGACCCGGGTTCGATCCCCGGCAACGGCGCTATTTGTTTATATTTTGCTGAGACATTTTGCCCTCTATTCTTCTCCCTCCATTTCTTTTAAGAATGAAGAAAAAGGAAAATTTTCATATTTACAGGAAAAAAAATACCCCACCCAAAGATAAAATTCTGAACCAGACCCTCCATGATAAATTTCGAGCCATCGTCTCTACATTCGGAGAATTTGTTTGGCTGAAACAAGTCCCTAATGGCCTTTTGGTTGAGGTTTCGTTCTAAGCTTTTGTGACCGTGCATTAACCTCAATTTTAGGTGAAAATCCCTACTCTCCCTCTCTCGCCAATTAAGTCTGGTTCATGCAATGGCAACCTCGAAAATATATTTCACGGTGATGGACCATCTCCAACGAATCCCATCCGTCGCTCTTTTCTCTCCGTACGTTCCCGGTTCAATACCGTTAAAGTTGAAACCAAGAAATCACAAACCTTCCTCCCTCCCACACAATGCTAAGCAAATCTTGGATTCCCTCTCGGCGTCGCTGCCCACAGACACCTTTTCTTTTTCCTTAATTTTCTCGAGATTTTGCGATGAATGTGTTACACCGTCGGCGTAGGGAGTAGATAGATGACTTGTCGCTTTTCACTGTCTGGAATAGTATTGTTCTTGAAGCTCATAAGTTCTAAGGGCTAGTTTGTTGGTTGAAAATGGCCGGAGGCGGAGGCGGAGGTATCACTCCTGCAAGGGAGCTCGATCAGACGCCCACTTGGGCCGTCGCAGTAGTTTGCGCAGTTATCATTTTGATTTCAATAATTATGGAGAAAGTTCTTCATATGGTTGGAGAGGTAATAACAAGGCTGGAGCATGAGAAAGAAAATAGGTTCAATACTTCCAATTCATGTTTTTGTTTTGTAATCTGTATATTTACTTCAAAAAACCTTTCCGGGCAATTTGATCTTGTTGGGAGTAAACAAATTATTTGCCCAAGGAGCCTTCTGTGATCTGTAAGGGTATGCAATTATGATTTTCGTGTTTTAGTTTTCTAAATAGATAAATTTAGCCTTTAGGTGAACTTTTCAGTTTCATACGATAGTTGTAAATTTAATTGCACTGCATAAGTCACAGCTTTTAGCAACATTTTATGAAATCGTCGTTGGCTGCAGTTCCATAGAAACAGTCACAACCGCTCTTACAGATTGTAGTTTGAGATTTATAACTGCGGTAATTGGCAGTCACACGGCAGTTTAGAGATTGGAAATGTTTAGGTAGGCTTGTGTAATTAAGGTTTCTTACTATGCCGAGTTGTGTTGTGTGATAGTCTTGTTATTGATCCTTGAGATAATGGGTTTGGTTTGAATGTTGAATTGATCTTTAAGAAAATTCGCATGGCTGCATATTGGTCTAGCATTATGTAACTTGCTTCCTTGTAACTTCCTAATATTAAAACCCATTAACACGCCCACGTTCATTTTTTTAAAGTTTTTTTTTTTATGTATTTATGTCTCTCTATAAATAACATTTCTGAACAGTTAATCTTTCCTTTTTGTAACAGTGGTTTCAAGAAAGAAAAAAGAAAGCTTTGTTTGAAGCTCTCGAGAAAATAAAAGGCGGTAAAAGCATTAATCCTATTTGTTAGTGTTTCTTTATTGATGTTATATATTTCTATAAGTTTGGTTTATGAAATATTGACCAATGATATTTCTTGGGTCTCCTAGTGATCAAGATCTCTCTTCCTGTTTAATTTTTGCAGAGCTTATGGTTTTAGGATTTATATCTTTACTCTTGACATTCGGGCAAAGCTTCATTTCTAGCATGTGTATTCCCATGAAGTTTGCAGATACAATGTTACCGTGCCCCCTAAGAGGAGGGGGTTACCATCAGAAACCAAAACCTGAGCCTGAAACGGGAAAAGGGGAACATCATCGCAGGCTTCTATGGCATGAGCGTAGACATCTAGCTGGTGGGGGCGCAGGTCCAGTTTGCAAACTGGTAAGTATGTCAGTTTGAGAATGTAATTGAGCATTAAATTTGGTCAGGTAGGTTTCATTTAACATTTCAGTTACAAATTAATATGCAAGCAGATACATTATCTGTTATCCACTATAAGAAAAAGCTACATCCTTGATCTTTTATTATGGACTTCACATTCCTTGTGTGCAGGGTTAGTTCTTTATCAATCCATTGCTTTAATGAATTGCTATGGTGGAGTTAATTTCATGAACCTGCACTTTGGATAACTATATGTTTAGTACTGACAAGACAAAATTGAAGAGCATGTTTGGCTTATCAATTATATTGTGAGAGGAAATGATCTTTTCTGTTGATCTAATTGTAGATTGATGAAGTGTATATTTCCATCAGTGCATGGGTTAGATATGACCCTCCCATTATAAACTAGCTAAAAGAGGAATTTCACCTTATGAATTAGTGAGGCTAAAATTGTTCTAAAGACCAGAACGTTGGTCTTTAGAAATCAATGTGTACATTAATATAGAAGACAACTTTACAATTAAAAATTACTGGGATTGAATCAGAGAGGTACTAGGGAAAGATAATATCAGATAAAAAATGCAGTTCAGGAAGCTGAAGGTTAGATAAAGTTGAATTATGAAAGATATACTGATCTAGGATCTTGTACCCTGAGTGGCATGGCTTTCTACATGCCAATATGTGGAACGGGACTTCTGTTGACCCTAAATTGGCACCTGTTAACTGAAAGCATATGAGTATATGTTGAACATATACATTTGATTTTTCATTTGCGGTATACAGGCATGGATTAGATTCAGATACAATCAAATCATATATACCTCTGACTTTTATTGTTTCAACACACCATAATCTTAATTTCATATGTAAATTGTTGAAGGATATATAATACACAGCATGACTCCGTACTGTTGTCAATCTTTACATTCTAAAATTAATCTTACACTAGCAGGCAGATTGATAAACCTCTCCTGCTTTTATCTTTTCAATCCAATGACTGATGTAATTGTGAACAATCATTGTTAAATTTCCGCAATCATTCCTTTCCTAGTCTTAGGGACTGACGTAATTTTTAATTTTTCATAATGTAGGGGCACATGCCACTTATATCTGTGAATGGTTTACATCAGTTACACATCTTCATATTCTTTTTAGCAGCCTTCCATGTGATATACAGTGCCATAACAATGCTGCTGGGAAGATTAAAGGTGGGTTCACATTCAGGTTTGCACATAATTGTTTTGTAATTCCTAAATTTGTCATATAATGAACACCCGGAAACAAGAGGCACAAGGGCCTTTGGATCAGGGAGGCAAGTATTCTCTGGGGATAAACTCGTAATATTAGTGCTCTTCCAGTTCATGGGGATGGCGTTACACTTTTCAAGAGCCATAGGTGCTAATCAATTTATATAGGTGGTTCGAACATAAACCTGGTCGATTACTTACAGTTCTCTATTTTTTCAGATTCGTGGGTGGAAGGACTGGGAACGGGAGAGTACTCATGACCATGAATTCATGAATGGTATATTAGTGAATGATGAAAATATTGCCTGCTGTTTGCTGCTATCAAAATTTTGTAGTTTATGCTCAGCCAGCACGGAAACTCTAGTCTATTAAAGTGTTGTGTTTACTTATTTCTAAGTGCTGTCTTGGTGTGTGCTGATTGTTCAGATCCTACAAGATTCAGGCTTACTCATGAGACATCATTCGTAAAGGATCATACTAGTTTCTGGACTAAATCACCGTTCTCCTTCTACTTTGTAAGAAATGTGTCTTCTAATCAATGATGTCATTTACTTTTTACCTATAAAAGAAAATGATGCCATTTACTTTCAAGATTGAATTGAAGTCAATATCATGCTACTATAATTTCTAGGCATAATTATTTTTGGTGAGCTTGAAAATGATTCAGTCAAGTTTGAAGCAAGACCTAAAAAAAGATAAAACAAAGAACGTGTCACGATCTTCTAAATTTGCCATACTGGTTACGGTGCTTTTTACATTATTTTTTTTACAAGTTTTTAACATTATTTTTAAACCTGTAATTGTTGATGCAATGCTTGAATGTTCCAATCTTTCAGGTCTGCTTCTTTCGACAATTCTTCAGGTCTGTTCGTAGGGCTGACTACTTGACTTTGCGACATGGATTTATTACTGTGAGTTTCTTCAGATGCAAGAATCTTAAGGTCATCTTTATATGGCAACTCTTCATAAATTAATTCATTTCCTCCTTATAGGTTCATTTGGCACCCGGAAGTAAGTTTGACTTTCAAAAATATATAAAAAGGTCATTAGAAGATGACTTTAAGGTAGTCGTGGGAATCAGGTATAGTGCCAAATTTTGTTAACATTCTGTTGGTAATTAGCGATTTGCCTTACTGTCATTGAGATTAGGTACATGAGAATAATCCTTTCTTTATCGTGTCCGTATTTCCTTCCGATTTTTTTCTGACCTTTACCTTCATGCTCCTTGCAGTCCACTATTATGGGCTTCCATGGTGTTCTTTATGCTAGTTAATGTTAATGGTTAGTCTTACTTCTTACAAATTCTTTTCTAATTTTGGCAATGGAGTTGTTTTTCTTGAATGATATCAAATAATTTTCATTTTTCACACTCAAAGTTAACATTGATATAATTGATCTGATCTTATCCTTTTCAGGATCGATTGCTATGGTTTGGGTGTCAATACTTCCTCTAGTTGTAAGAAACTTGTCATAAAATTATATGAATATGTGTTTATATTCCATGACTAATGATTGGGTGGTTTAAAGATGGTATTATCAGTTGGGGCAAAGCTTCAAGCTATAATAACAGAAATGGCTCTTGAAATCATAGAAAGGCATGCTGTAGTCCAAGGAATACCGCTTGTACAAGTTTCTGACAAGCATTTTTGGTTCAGTTGGCCTCGATTAATTCTTTATCTCATCCATTTTGTCTTGTTCCAGGTACTAACTAGTTGCCTTCTATTCTTTTTGCATGATATAATATTATATTCTACGTAACCATATGTGTTGCAGCTTTGTCAATTCCAGCTGGATGTAGAATTAGAGCACATGCTTACTGTTTTCTGAGTGACATTAGACTTTTTTTTTTTAGAAATTGCATACTTTTCATGTTAAGATTTATGGAGATTTTCTAACAAGCTGATTCTTGTCCAGAATGCATTCGAGATAACATATTTCCTTTGGATATGGGTAACAAACTTCTCTCCTTCACCTTCCTCAAATTATTTCTATTATTCCCTGTTGGAATTCTGACTGCTCAGTCTTGGTGCAGTACGAGTTTGGCTTGAGATCTTGTTTTCATGAGGATTTTAATCTTACTATTCTAAGAGTTGTCCTTGGGTAAGCAATGCCTCTTAGATATCATTCTTCCTAGAAGGTTCCTTCACGGACAGATAATTAACATTGGACTGCCCAAATTAGTTAATGAAATTTCCAATTTGACAGGGTGGGAGTCCAATTTATGTGCAGCTACATCACTCTTCCACTGTATGCCCTTGTTACGCAGGTACGCTCTTTACATTAAATACATGCTGAAATTTAAGAGTAGCAACATGTAGAATGAAGAAATTTTCGGAAAGTTATGAATATGTTCTAGTTTTGGTAAACTATAATTGAGCTAATCTTCCTTAACTCTGCTTTCACCCATTACTATTTCTGTCCATCCATCCATCCATCCATTCATCAATCTATCCATCCAGCCACATGCTAGCAACTGGCAGTAAAACTTTTTACCATATTTTCGAAGTGGTGACAAACGGGTTCTTACTTTTTCATGGGGGATATATAGATGGGATCAACCATGAAGAGGTCAATTTTTGATGAACAAACTTCCAAGGCCCTAAAGCAGTGGCATAAAAAAGCTGTAAAGAAGAAGAATGAAGGGAAAGGATCATCTCCACCTCAGACTTTGGGTGGAACCCCTCGTGACTCGCCTTTGCCCTCCCCACATGATCATGCGCATCCTGGCAACCAATATTCTGATGTGGAAGCAGACGGTCCTTCTTCTAAGAAAACAGCAGACATCATGGCAAGCTTGGACCTTTCTAGGGAACAGAAATCCACCAATAATAATGGCTTCGGTGACCTATTAAGTGGACCATGATCGATGTTAGTGATTGTGATGGTCAATGTGATGAGAAAATGTGAGAATATTGACGGTATGTTGTTTATGGCGTGCTATGGGGCCTTTACTGGAATGAAACAATAGGCGGCGGCAAATGTTCTGCAACACCAGGGCCATATTGGCATGACTGATTTAAGTTTAACATAGCTCAAATGTAGCCAAAACTCCATGCTTCCTACTGTGTAGAATGCTTCTTCTTTCTCAACCTTCTGTATACATAATAGCCTTACTGGATTAATGTCACACCCTAGAAGTGTCAATTCTCTCATGTTTGATGGGTAATAACACTCGCAATGAAATGCTCATAATTTCATACTTGTTTGCCATCTCATTTATGCTCTGTTGGTATATCTGGCAATTGACCGTGGAGGCCTTTGCCAACATCATTAGATTGCACATGACTTTTTCGGTGAATCAATAGGAACCCATGGCATGTTATACGTGTGTGTGTGTGTATTTTGGTGCATGAAACTTGCATGGTATACACGGAATATGCCATTTGCTGGGTATGTAGAAGAAGTAGAAGAGTAACTGAAGCCCATTAAACATAATTAAACAAGGAAAATGTTATTCCAACCTCCTATGAACATAACTAGCATTAATTTTGAATTAAAGTTGAAAAGCAGTTATCATAATTGTGTAAGTTCTAAATATTAACGATATAGACAAAAGAAGAAGAAGTCATATTTGTAAGTCGGCATGGAGCACTCTCCGCATCCGACACCGTTAACATGTCATCATAGAGAAGTTTAAAATTTAAAATTTGTAAAAAGAATTTAATTTTTTGATCGGAAGTGCCAGGCTGCCAGCAATGTCAATAAGAACTGTTACAGAAACAAAGAGATTATACAAAGTAAACTCACAAATTAATATGATTTTATAGAATCCGTTAGTTCTGCTTTATAATAAAAATAACTTTACAATATGATATATCATATCAAATCATATCAATTTGTAAGTTTATTTTGTATAATTTTGCCGCCCCTAAAATATTTTCTTTATTTAAATAGTAAAATTTAATACTTTCAAATGAAATGATGTAACGTATAACAATAATTTTCCTTTTTTACACCCAACGTTAATATTCGTTGAAGGGAACGGGATAGGGATATTATAGGCATTGGGTGGTTTATAACCTTCGGCCTGTGTGTCTCAACGGCCATGGCTTCCATTAGGAGCTTGGACGAATATACCGTTATTCATCTTCGTCAACTCTGTGCAAAACCAATCAGCAACCAGGCACAGTTTCCAAAGCAAGCTGTTCTTCCATTACCCATTTCGAGAAGGTCCGCGATTCTGATTTCCTCGCTGCCTTTCGGCCTCCTCGTTTCACACTCTCCAACTTCAGAGGCCAGAGAGCGCCGCAACAAGAAGACCATCCCTCTTGAGGACTATCTCACTAGCCGTTAGTTACTCATCTTTTCTCTCTATCAATCTTTGACGTGTTGTTGTGTATGTGGGTCTTCCTTCATGAGCTGCTTTCGTTTCTGGTACAGTTCTGTAGTTATTCAAATGCTGGTGATGTAGTATGACTTGATTAGTCGTATTTGATTAACATTTTTAAGTCTGATTTATGTCGTGATTGTGAAAAATAATTTAATCGAAAAATAATAGGCAATTGAGCTGTAACTGTGAGTACATTTGGGTGTTTTGCAGAGAATTTTGTGGCATGCTAGGATTCGTTGTTTCAAAAAGTTTGCTTTGCAATGGGTTTGTAAATCTCTTTGTAATTTTATAAGAGGATCTGCCTCGTTTGTTTTCGCAGATGAGATGAGTTGAGATAAAAGTTAAAAATTGAAAAAAATATTGTTAGAATATATATTTTTTAATATTAATATTGTTTTGGAATCAAACAACCGCCATCCTAATGAATGCTTGGATGGTAGGATCAAGTCGGGAGTTCTAGGTATTTTATGCAAACTTGATATGGAGAAGGCGGCATATGATCACGTTAATTGGGATTTTCTGATATATATGTTGAGTAGATGTGGGTTTGGGGAAAAATGGAGGAAATGGATGAGGCATTGTGTGCCAACGGCTCGCTTCTCGGTTCTGGTAAATGGTGATCCCTTGGGCTTCTTTAATAGTTCGCGGGGACTACGACAAGGTGATCCATTATCACCCTTCTTTATTTGTCCTAGTAATGGAAGCTCTAAGTCGAATGGTGTCGGCGGCAATAGAGGGAGAATTTTTTCAGGTTTCTCAGTGGGAGATATCCACGGCTCCACCATTATTTCTCACATTTTGTTTGCAGATGACACCTTGCTATTTTGTGAGGTAAATGCAAGTCATATCCAATCTTTGAAGGCCATCTTGCTTTGTTTTGAAGCGGTATCTTGGTTAAAGATTAATCTTGCTAAGACGGAGATGGTTGCGGTTGGCGATGTAAGCAATATTAGAGGGTTGGAGAATATTTTGGGTTGTGGTGTTTCTTCGTTGCCATTGAAGTACCTTGGTCTTCCGTTGGGGGCTTCTTTCAAAGCTAATACAATTTGGGAGGTGGTGCTAGAAAATTTTGAGCTTAGGTTGGCCGGGTGGAAAATGTTGTATTTATCTAAAAGGGGGCGGACACACTTATCAAGAGTACCTTATCCAATTTTCCCACATATTACTTATGTTTATTTCCCCTCCCCACTAGCATTGCATCTAGAATAGAGAAGCTTCAATGTGATTTTTTGTGGAGTGGGCTAGGTGATGAGTTTAAATTTCACTTAGTAGGGTGGGATAAGGTATGTTCTCCTTTGAGAGATGGTGGATTGGGGGCCCGGAATGTGAGGGCTTTCAATAAGACATTATTAGGAAAATGGTTGTGGCGTTATAACCATGAGATGGGAGCTTTATGGAAATGGGTGATTGACATGAAGAATGGAAGTGAAAGGGGGGGTTGGTGTTCTAAAGACGGTAAGGGGACATATGGAGTGGGGCTATGGAAGTATATACAGAAAGGTTGGTGCTCTTTTGCTAGTAATATTCGGCTGCGTTTGGGGGATGGTAGTAGGATCAGCTTTTGGCAAGACGTGTGGGTGGGAGGCGTGGCCTCGAAGGATGCTTATCCCACGATTTTCAGAATTGCACGGGAAAAAGAAGCTATGGTGGCTGACTTGTGGGTAATCAATCAAGGTTCACAGGAGTGGAACATCAGCCTTACTTGGCTGATGTTCTAAAGACGGTAAGGGGACATATGGAGTGGGGCTATGGAAGTATATACAGAAAGGTTGGTGCTCTTTTGCTAGTAATATTCGGCTGCGTTTGGGGGATGGTAGTAGGATCAGCTTTTGGCAAGACGTGTGGGTGGGAGGCGTGGCCTCGAAGGATGCTTATCCCACGATTTTCAGAATTGCACGGGAAAAAGAAGCTATGGTGGCTGACTTGTGGGTAATCAATCAAGGTTCACAGGAGTGGAACATCAGCCTTACTCGGGATGCACATGATTGGGAAGCGACTGTTTTGGTGGAATTTCTTAACTTGCTGTACAACACTTCTACTGCTGCCACAATGTGAAAACAAACAAGGCGGTTCAAGGGGTTTTCCGTTGCGAGGTTTCACTTTTGTCTCAACTTTTTTACTCTACTTCTTAAATGTTCAAAATAGTTAAAAAGAGTCTAAAAACATAAAGGGCAAGGATAAGAACATTGGGGTTAGAATATCCTTGACAACAGCGAAGATTGTAGGATTGATGGTGACGGAGGGCCATCTCTTTGTACTAAATGCTTTATTTCAAGCGAAACAAAAATACTTTCCTCTCATGCCTGGGATATTAATCATGTGACAAACTTTGTTTGGAACTAAGCATATCCAATCGAAACGCATCAGTTTGCATGAGTTGATGTGCTAATAGCTGCAATAATTATGGGAAGGAGCAGTTGTGCGCATTCCTAGTTACATTTGAACTTATTGTGTTTGTGCTTTTCTGTTTCCTTCGAAGCAGCTGAGGGATTAAAGTACTATGATGTGGTTGAGGGGAGGGGTCCAATAGCTGAAAAGGGATCAACAGTTCAGGTTTGGTTAAGATGTAAGTTGAAGGTGTTTAATCTTCATGTATATTGGGATAGAGATATGACGTATTGGCTTGTACTTCACAGGTGCACTTTGACTGCATGTACCGTGGGATTACAGCTGTGTCAAGTAGAGAATCAAAACTCTTAGCTGGAAACCGTATTATTTCCCAGGTTCTCATCTTTGCCTTGGTGTGGCATAAATCTCGGGGGGGAGAGAGAGAGAGAACACAGCTTTTCCTAATCAAACAACTAGGATCACTAATGCAAAGTTCCTTGTGCTTAATTAGCCATATGAATTCAAAGTTGGAGCTCCTCCAGGCAAAGAAAGGAAGCGTGAATATGCAGACAACCCAAATGGTCTATTTTCTGCGCAGGCTGCACCAAAACCACCACTGGCTATGTACTTGATAACTGAGGGAATGAAAGTAGGGGGAAAGGTCATAACATCCTCCCATTTTCCTTTTTTTATAACCATAAGATCTCTGAAGCCAGATTTTAAATTTAGTTTCTTGTTGTCTTTAGCACTGCTAAACTTATGACCCTATGTTTTCCTTCTTCAAAACCGTCTTGTATTGCAGCGAACTGTGATTGTTCCTCCAGAGACTGGGTATGGACAAAAGGGGATGAACGAGATCCCAGTAAGCTCTTTAATTGATTTCTTTACCCTTTCTACCCTGTTACATATAAACTATAGCTAGCAGCCTAGCATTATTCTCTTATACTGTTAGTGTCTTTCTGTTGTCGACAGCTTTAATTTATCTTCTACTATTTTTTGTCTCATAATTTGGTACAAAAAAGTCTAATTACTGGAACACGGGCATGGTTGCTATCATTACACAAATTTTCGTCATTGTGTATTAAGACACAGGAAGTTTGGCAGGGAAATAAAGAAAAAAAATTGTCGTTTAAGAGAAACAAAGCAAATCAATTTGCCGTTAGCTGCATAATACTATGCTATTGGTTTAGCATTGCTGCATAAGGTTAACAAAAGCAAAATGCTAGCTCACCAGCCAATTTAAAGTGGCATCCTGCACTGTCTCAAGCTCTTAAATTAAGTACTTAGAGACTTACACCCAAGTGAAATAGTACCAAAGTGCTCGTGGCATCTAAGCCTCATTGGCATTTCCCACTTCAGAACTACCTCACAATATTATTTCGAAATTTAGAGTATTCCAATATTATATTCATGTTTATTCTTATATTATAAATACCTTCTTTCTTACAGTCTAGCCGAGAAAAATCCATGATTATGACTTGGGCTCCCTAAACTTATTGTGAACTTTTGCAATATTATAACTACCTCACTTCAGAACTACCTCACAATATTATTTCGAAATTTAGAGTATTCCAATATTATATTCATGTTTATTCTTATATTATAAATACCTTCTTTCTTACAGTCTAGCCGAGAAAAATCCATGATTATGACTTGGGCTCCCTAAACTTATTGTGAACTTTTGCAGCCTGGAGCCACATTTGAACTAACTGTTGAGCTTTTGCAAGTATTACAGCCTGAAGGAAAGTGAGCCGATTTTGTGTACGTAAAGATCATGGTAATTGAGTTTCTCATCATTTTTGTTGGGTCTCAGCTAATGATTCTTTTCTATGAGGAAGCATTGTTTCGCCACCGGTTCAGCTCACCTACAATTTCTATTTTCAGTTGAGATAACTGTTTTAATTTGCCATAGCTGTAACCAGATAAGGTTTTGATCCATGTTAATATTGTTAACATTAATCTATTATTACCACTATCACTTAAAGGTTATGACCTTCTTTCTCATGCATTATACCAAGGTTAAATGTTCACTTTCCTTTTTTGACTGTTAATGCATCCTAATTTCATTAGTTTGAACTACTGCAATTCTGATTATGTGCTTCTTTAAACCTTTAGTTTCTCCATATTTGCTCGAGTTTTTCGCAGTGCTGCTGTGTCCTCAACCCTGCAACGCAGTCTCCATAGGTGGGTTGGGAATTTCTTTGATCTCCAGCCCCATAAATCATGTATCCATGCTATTTTGAACAACAAACTCCTCGCTTGTCTTAGAAGTGTCAATTTGTTATAAAGCCATTGATGCTGATGCAATGTTGTCAACAATGGTATCCTTCTAGGGGGGGCTTGGGGTAGGGGGTAGGGGTGGGCAGCGCCCCGCTTCAGCCCCGCCCCTGCATGCGAGGGCGGGTTACCCCTATATTGCTTAAGGATGACTATTATATTGCCTTGACCTCCTATATAAAGGTTGGCCTAAGAGGTCAAGACAATCTAAAATCTAACTCTAATGAGTTTAAGTTTTTTTTTTTTATATTTATAAATTTTAATTTATTATTTAAATTATATTATAATTTCGGTCTAAAAAAATATTTTTAGACCGATTTTTTTTTTTTTTAAACACAATGTATTGGCCTAGCGGGAGCCAGGCGGATGGGGGTTTTTCCTTGCCCCCACCTCCCGGGGGCAGGGGGAGGGGGAAAAACCCCCATCCTCCGCATGGTGCGGGGTGGGGTGCAGGGGAGGGTACCCCCCGCCCCGCACCATGAAGATATCACCCCTAGTAAGGGGATGGGGACTTTAGCTTTGTAGCTTCAGAAAGAGGATGAATTACCTAGCAACTTAAATTTGCCTTTGCAACATACACGGTCATTTTTGGCACAGGGAAAGCAGCTGCATGCATAAGCTGCCTGAGTGTAAGCAACAAGAGAAGTTATCACATCCATTGCAAATAGAATATATTATTCTCATTCTCTCTTCCAGTTTTCATGTCTGGTTCTATTTGCGGATTATTTGTTAGCATCCCAACATTATTAACTTGGGTTTGGTTTGGTTTCACAAATTTTTAAAACCATTCATCTCGTTTCATCTCATCTCATCTCATCTTAATATTCAAATACTAATTTCAAAATTTTTATCTATTTATTATAACTTTCAAACAAAACATAAAAGCAATTCAACTTTTTTAAATCTCAAAATAAAAATTATATTAAAAAATTATATTCTAACTTTCTTTTAATTTTATAAATTTTTTATTTAAGTCTTTCTCTCTTATTTATCAAAATCTCATGAAAATCTTAATTCAAACTATTTTACTACTATTTACAAATTATCTCATTACTAGTTATAGATTTCTCATCTGTGTAACCGAATGAGATCTAATCTAAGCTGCGCGGGAATCACTTTTGGCAAGAAAATGAGTGATAATAACGGAACAATTTGGAAGTGGGAAGAATGCTCGACAGCTCAAACAAGTTCCAAATTGGAAGTTTCCGACTGTATATGCAAAAGCTTCTTTTAAACCTGTTTAATATTTTCCTAAAAAGTGATTTTAGAAAGAAAAAAGTCAAATTCACTAACTAATTAAACTTAAAAATTACGTTTGATGAAATCCATTAAATTGTGATATTTTAATTACCGATATTAGGGTTGTAATTGAAATGTTGGCGAATTGCTTAACTTTTCTCATAAACTCAACAAAGAGTGTTATTTGTTTGATAAACGAATTAAATTTAAAAAATACTAACGTTAGATTCAGTCATAGGTTTCAAGCCTTACGCACTCTGTTTAAAAAATAGTAAGGTCTATTATTAAAAAATATATTTTTTAATATCGATCTTAGATTTGTTTACATTTTTGAAAGAAAGTACGCAAAATTTGCATTGTACTAATCATTCCTCATGAATAAAATTTTGACATTTGTTACAAATAATGATATATACAAATTACAAATATATAAGTTTCGCACAAGTCTCTAAACTTATTCCTAACATTACTCCTTATTAAATAAATCGAACTCGTATAAACTTGGCTCTGATAAGAGGAAATCATGACATCTAAAATCAATACAAGTTTTGACATATATATATATTTATATATATGAAAAATGTTACTTGTACTAAGAATTTTTTTTATAAGTAATATTTAAGAAAAATTTATGAAAATTTTATTTTTTAACGTATTAATTATTGATAAGTTGAAAGTTATGAAACTTGAAATTTAAAAGAAAATTGATAAAATGAGTTTTATATGTAAAATTGTAAATATATAACACTACTGTATATTAAAAACTCAAAA
This sequence comes from Pterocarya stenoptera, assembly GCA_003123785.1. Lineage (NCBI taxonomy): Eukaryota > Viridiplantae > Streptophyta > Magnoliopsida > Fagales > Juglandaceae > Pterocarya > Pterocarya stenoptera. The sequence goes on along the minus strand of QEOT01003353.1, from coordinate 100,863 downwards.
TTGATTTATAGAAACTTGTAAATAAAGTGAAAATAATTTATTTTATGATAAAAAAATTTATAAATGATTAACTGCAAAACTTAAATAGTGGTTTTTAAGAAAGAAAAATACTAGTATGTCTCATGAGTTTGTTTCCTCACTTTGACCGCTCATATATTTTAATTTTTTTTTAATTAATGATTAAGAAAATGACTTTCAATATATTGATGTATTTTTTTTATTTTTTAAAAATATTTAAATATGTTAAAAAAATATAAAAAGAAAAAAAATATAAATTTGTGCTAAACTGCACACCTCATTATTAGATAGTAGCCTAACATGACTCTTTAAAAAATTTATGCAACATAACCATTCATAAAGATTAATTTTTATGAGTAATGCAAAATATTGTTTAAGAGCATGAACGACTCGCGTAACCTTTTTTAAAAAAATAAAGTCAATCATTAAAAAATATTTTTTCCTATAAATTCTAGATTTATTAACTTTTTTTTCCAAAGATGTGTACGGGCTTATACACTCGACTGGTATCATTTCTCTTTTTTATTTACGATAATCCACGAAAGTGGTAGCAGCCAAACGACTGCGAATCGTAGCTCCCAAATTTAAAGCCCTAGAACCCCATACGGGAAGGCGAAGACGAACATGGGGTTTAGGTTCGATCTGCTTCTGTTTACGATCGCTTTACTATCAGTCCCCGTGCTATCCGATCTGATCCTGTCCAGGGTTGACAGACGCGTAAGTCATTCGCGCTGCGATCTTTCTTTAATTTTTTTTTTTTTTTTTGTTTTCATTTGGTAGTTTTCCTGGGTTTAGGGTTTTGAGTGGTCTTTCTTCCTTTATTCGATTTAGGATCTGTTTCTAGGGGGTTTGAATTGTGGAATCAGAAATTAAAGATTGCAATGCCGGTTCGCGTACGAGGCTGTGTTTAGAAGGTTATGTGACATTTTAAGATCGGCGCAAAAATTTGATGGATAGCATTGAGCCTTTTTTCTTTTTTAAAAAAATTATATTTATTTCTTATCTTCTTGCCAATTATGACTTTTGTTAAAGATTTTTGTTTCAAATCGATTTAGAGATTTACTAGTTGAGCCCTTTAATTTTCAAGGACAACCAAACAGGCCCTTTGTGGATGAGATTTGTTAGGAGCCTAACTGTTTGAGTTGGGACTAAGGGATGAAATGAAGCCATTACAGTAGTCTATTGAAGGATAGAAGGAAACGACGTAGTTCAGCAAAGGAATAAAATGGAGTGCCTTGAAGCGTTGAAACGACAGAGTGTAGTGATAGCTGTTAAACGATGTAGTTTTTGTTTTTATTAGAGTTGTGTGTTTTACCTGTAGTGAGTTAGAGGGTTAGTTTGGTCTTTTACTATCAGTCCGTTAGAGAGGAGAGGACGAGTACTTAATGGAGGAGGAAGAAAGGAGAAAGCATTCTGGAAAGTTGTTGAACATTTTAGTTTTTCATTTGGAGGAATTGGGACCTTGAATACCCAAAGCGTATGAATTATAGCATTTCTATCATCTCTTCTTTGTTCATAGTTTTCTTTATTTTCCTTTGTCATTCGGTCTATATAATCTGGGAGGATCATAACAAGATTCCAAAAAAAACCTGCTGTAGCACCTTCGCAAACTTGTTATTTAGGCCTTTCACTTTAGTTTCGCTAATGCGATTCCAAAAATATTGTTATGTTCCTTGAGAGGTTTCTATGTTCGGATTTAGTTACATAGATTTGCTTCAAGTCCGTTTGCTCAAAGAGTAGTTGAGGTTTTTAGGTCATGAAGTTAGTTCGCAAAGGCACAATTCTATGTATATCAGTTAGCAATCTGGTTTTTTTTTGAATATCCATATATCCTGCTTGTCCTCCTAGGCTGTGCAAAAATTAATCTCCGTAATAACATAGTGCTCATGCCTTGCCGAGGACTGCAAGCTACATATCCTAGTTAGTTTATTTCTATGATTTTTTTCCCGGTATCAAATATTGACACCCACTATTGAGAATATTTGTTTCTTGCTTGCTCATCTGTGTGCTTGGCTTCACCTTTTTAATAAAATTATTATTTACTGATAAAAAAAATGTTTATTTCTTGTTTGCAGATTGATTTGACATCGCAAGTTGTGCGTATCACTTCAACATTAAAGGTACCAGATATGCCCCTTTTCTTCATTGTATTTTTCCTTGATATAATCGCAAGCAAAAAAAATCCAAGTTTGCTCCTTTTTCTGTTCGCTTTCTTTCTGTCTAGCAATGTGTTAGAGGTTGGCAGTATATGTTTCTGAAATATCACGATATTGCCTTGAAAAAAATAGATAAAATCCTGTAAAGAAACAGGGGGTGTCCTAAGATAACCTGGACATATGTGGGATTAAATAAATAAATAAATGTTTGTCTGTAGAAGTGATTTTATAAATTTGACTTTTTTACCCCCTCCTTCCTTGTTTTACAGGTGGAGAATGCAGGGAGTGATTTGGTTTCTGAGGTTTTATTGGCCTTTCCTGATAGCCAGGCAAAAAATTTGGCATATTTGTCAGCATCATCTACTGAAGGGAAAGGAAAAGCAAAAGGGTCTGCTGTAAGCTTCCCTGTTGAAATTGTCCACCCCAAAGGGATGCCTCCTGCCTTGACTTTCTACTCAGTATCTTTACCTAAGGGTCTGGGTGAGGGAGACAGCTTAACTTTGGATGTCTTGGCGGTTTTTAAGGGCGCATTGCAACCATTTCCTGAGAAAGTTACTCAGGCTGATATACAGCTCGTTGTTTTCTATGAGACTGCATACTATCTCTCTCCTTATGTGGTTAAGGTCCAATCACTCAGTGTAAAACTTCCCGATGCAAGAATTGAATCTTTTACAAAAATAGAAAACACCAAGATCCAAGGTTCTGAGATTAAGTATGGTCCTTATGAGAATCTTCCACCCTTTTCTTACTCACCTATAGTTGTTCATTTTGAGGCCAATCAACCCTTTGCAATTGCTCAGGAGTTGGTACGGGAGATCGAGATTTCCCACTGGGGCAATGTGCAGGTGACAGAGCATTACAATCTTATCCATGGCGGTGCTCAGAGCAAGGGGGAGTTTTCTAGGTATGCCTGCATTTTCTTTCTATGTTTGTATGCTTTCTTCCGATTCCTATGTTAGTTAGAAGTTTGATTGTGGATTATTTTCTGCTGCAGGCTTGACTTTCAGGCCAGGCCCCATGTAAGAGGTGCATCAGCCATTAGGCACCTTGTTGCAAAATTGCCTCCAAGAGTTCATTCTATTTATTATAGGGATGAAATTGGTAACATTTCAACCTCTAATTTATGGGGTGACCATAAGAAGGTTGATATTTCCACTCATGTTGATTGATAATTTGAATTCTTTTTTTGATGTTGACTGTAGTTATCTCTGTAATTGCAGACAGAAATGGTAATTGAACCTAGGTATCCAATGTTTGGTGGTTGGAGAACGGCTTTCACCATTGGATACAGCTTGCCACTTCAGGACTTCTTATTTCAGTCAGAGGGAAAGCGCTACGTTAACATCTCTTTTGGTTCCCCTGTGAATGAGGTGGTCATTGACACTCTCATTGTGAAGGTAAGTTATAAAATAATGCTTTGGGATTTATTTGTGACCCCTTTGTCACATTTTTTCTTTTGGTTTAGGAAGAGCATGGGGCAAGTATAGCTACCAGCTTAGAAAAGTTGTATCTTATAAAGCTAGCATGAACTCAAACAATGTGGGTACAGGATGGGCAACTGAAACAAGTGGAGGTAGGGTTAGTAGAGTTTCTTGGGAGGCTGCCTTAAGAATCAAGTATCTCTCATGCCTATCTTACAATCAATAAAATGTTGAGTATTGATAAAAAAAAAAAAGAGAAAAAAACAAGAAAGAATCAAGTATCTCTCAACTATAAAGTACATTAACTACCGATAAAAAAAAAAACTATGAAGTACATTAACCGTAAACATGGAGTATACTGCTATTTTGTTATCTATTGATAAATTGAGTTACATAGATTTTTCATGCATTGGCCTTGTGGGTGGTAGGGCTCGGTTTTGCTTTTCCACGAATGGAACAATAGATTTACTTGTAAAAACACAGAGAGAGAGAGAATGCCATAGAAGATTTGAGGGAGAGATAGTATGCTGGATCCTCTCCCTTCCCCTGAGTGCATTGTGAACTTATTTGCAGTGCTACAAATTTTGGGGGCTGGTGTCATCCCACTTTGCTTTCTCTGTAATCTCATGCCATTTTCATATGTTTGTCATTTTGGTATTCCGTTTAATTTTACTTATTGCATATGGTGATTTCAAGCTGCCATCACTGCTCCCTCCAACACCTTCCCTTTCGTTTTTTTTTTCGAAGTCTTTTTTAAGCTGCTTGTGAACTACAGGTTGTTTTGCCCGAGGGTTCTACAGATATCTCAGTATCTGCTCCATTTCCTGTGAAACAAGGCCAGGAGGTATTATAAGATTTAAGTTCTGGTTATGCCACCATTTTTTATTCCTTGTGTCTAAGTTTTCTATGTTTTTCTTTTTAAATTATTTGGATTTTCTTTTCTTTCCTTTTCTTTATTTTTTTTTACGTCTGTTTGTTCACATGATCCATCGCAGACAAAATTTTCCCACTTGGATCTTGTTGGTAGACCAGTTGTTGTGCTGGAGAAGACCAATGTTGTGCCAGAACATAATCAGCATTTCCAGGTATTACTGGCACCTAATTAAAAGGAACTTGAAATGCCTAAAATGCTAGTATTGAAACAAAGCCTCTATGCCGGTGTAAAGTTACTATCATTGCGTTTTATTATTTTTTTATATAAAAAGGTTAGATACAATATTGGAAGTGTTATACTTGTTTCCTTATCGAACCCCAAGGGGTTGGCCTAAGTGGTGAAGGCTTTGGTCTTGGGAGTATCACTCTCTTCAAGGTCCAAGGTTCCACATCTCATGGGTGCAAACAATCCTTTGGGGCCACACCTCTTGGTGAAAAGTTAACGATTTAACCAGTTCCATATAGGAACTTCCGAGGGTGCGGTGCACGGGACCGGGGTTTACTCTGCAGGGGTAGGTCCGAAGGAAAAAAAAAAAAAAAACCTTATTGATACCACCTGTGACGTCCTGACTCCTACGTACGGAAAACCTCGGGAATCATGAGATGATGACAACATATGTCACACATCCCAACGATAAGTGCTCAAATGTGTACAACATACAAGAAGTGCACAATATAATCGCAGCGGATAATATAAATAAGTCAACTATGTACCAAAATTTGTTTAATACAAATAAATATCCAAAAACGAAAGTGTTTTAAAGGCAATACCACTGTCCCAAAAATAATACAAGAGCTGAAAATACAAATACAAGTGATCCCAGATCACTCCTTCAGCGGAGCCAAATCTTCAAGCTCAGCATCTGCATCATCAACATCAAAACCTGCGGTACCATCATTAGATCCATGCCATTCCAAATCAAGTAGTGTATATTGTACATTGTTTTAAGTTTTCACTATTGACGTATGGCTTTAAAAATCGATATTCTTATTGCTCTCTATGATATCGACTTAACATAGGTTGTGAGACAGTGTTAGTGTGCCCTATTGCGACTAATACTTAGATATAATGGTAGTTTAACCAAGGGTGTGCTCCTTAGAAACATAACTTGTTACTTTTAATAGTGTTTATGCAATACCTCTCCTTTGTGCAAAGCAGCTTGTGTTTATTAAGGATGAAATACCTATTTGACGTAGGATGGCCTTTGTATTATTCAGTTTATTATTATGTTTCATGATAATGGATGGTGGGTTATGATTTTAGAGAACTGAATGCTGGGATATATATATATAAGTAAATGCTGGAATTTTTCTGGCAGCAACGATTACGGATTTGAAGCTAGGTTTGGAAGGGTTAATTACTGTCCAAAAATTGAGAAAAATCTAGGGTTTATGGATTTTGAAAATTATGAGAGAAGGGATATGATTTAGGAAATGACAGGAAGAAAACACAGAATAACCGGTGGCTGTTAAGCTGTATGAACAATTATGTGAATGGGACTGACCTGCGAGATGTTAGGAAAAGACTGAAAGGAGGAAAGAAAGAAATGCCTTTCCTAAACCCAAACATTGAAATTTTTTTGCTCAACTCTGAGTTATTTTTTGATAGGTTGTAAAATATGTAACATATTTAGATCTTAGTATTTCCTGATAGGATTAGAAACTCCTAATTTTTCTAATAAACAAACTCCTAATTGGATTGGACCAAAGCCCATGCATAAAAGCCTAAAACTACCTAGACATTAATTCTTTCCTTTTTGATAAGACACCTGTTAATGTGTTGTAGGCTGGGGTTATAATTGATTATTTAACCACCCCCAGCGCCCATGCATATGCTGTGCCCTTTTTTATTTTTAATAAATTCTCTGATTGTTCCGAATTGTTATTGGTTAATTTGCAGGTCTATTATAAGTTCAGCAGTCTCTCCTTGCTTATGGAGCCACTGATGTTGATTTCTGGATTTTTCTTTATTTTCGTTGCCTGCATTGTGTACATGCATGTGGATTTGTCAATCTCCAAGTCTTCTCCATCTTATTTGGCAAAGTTACAGTGGGATGAGGTAACTAGGTTGTAGCATCCTATGTAATATACGTACAATCAGAAAGAAGCTTAATATATATATATGGATATAGACACACAATGTTATATTTACATATATGTCTTGCCATTATTTCAGGTGCAAGCAGCCGTTCAGCAGGTCCGAAATATCATCAACCGATGCTTAATGATACATGATAAGCTGGAGGCATCATTACGTGATCTTTCAAGGACGGGAGATGTCCAAGCTTGTAAATCTGCTCGGAAAGCATTAGATGGTTTGTTGAAAGATCTCTCAAAAGATTTGAAGCCCTTACTGGCATCTTTGCAATCTTTACAGCAGGCTGTTCAGATCTTACCCAAGGTTTGCTGTTTATATGTTGCTGTTGTTGTATATTTACAATTGCTGTGCAATTCAAAAGTGAAGTTTAGTGTAACAATTTTCCTGCACTAAAATATTGGTCCAGTGCTCAACTTGTTGGACGTTGGAATGCCCTAACAACTCATAAAGCGGTTCCATGTTTTAGTACCCTAGCACGGAGAGCTGGAAAGCTTCCATATGTTAGGATCTATCTGTTGGAACATACCCTGATATACATGGCTGCATGGCACCTTTACATTTTTCTTGGTAGTTACGAAGTTTTTGGCTGTTTATAATAATATAGGTGGAGGAGCTGGTTGGCAAGGAGAGAGATTTGCAAGAGAGGATGATGGCGAAACATTCAACCGTGGTAGACAGCTATGAGAAGAAGTCTAGCGGACGGGAAATTGAGAATCGAGTTGCGTTGCAGCAGCAGAAAATTACAGCCTTGAGGCAGGAGGTCGATGATCTTCTTGATCTCATTGACGAGATATGACAAAAATTAAAATGGGGGCGGCATATCATTGTACCAGTTTGAAGTGTTTACTGGGCATTTTGTTTTTTTGGCAGACAAAGATACGACCAAGAGAAAATACCTAATTGGGAAATGTTATAATTGTCAGGATTTTGACGTGACGTGGTCACTCACTTGGTTTATGTTATTTTAGTTGGTTTTGCTAAACAAATTTTATGTAGGTATACAGTTTACTATGTTATATTTATGTAATTGGCCATGGATTTTAAGCTCCACCACACGTATGCCTGTTTTACAGTTTTGAAGATATCAAGGTTCTGAAAACAAATTCATATACCAATTTTTCATCTTGCAAATGATATATGCAATTTTAGAATGTGTAATTCTTGCAAATGATTACACAAACGAATTATACAAAAGTAATATTATAAATTGATGTGACTTCATCTGATTCGTTAGATCTACTTTACAATAAAAGTAATTTTATAATCTGATGAATAACATCAAGTCACATTATTTTGTAGGATTGTTTGTTTATAATTCTTTGTAACTAGAATATTTTCCTTAAAAAAAATGTGGGCACACTTGGAATACAATAAATTTTATTTTTTATAGTGGGTTTTACATTTTCTAAAGGGACCGTTTGAGATAGAAGTGTTGAGAAGTTCTTAAATTAATATATATTTAGAATTTTAAAATTATTTTAAATTGAAATTAGGTGTTGATACAATGAAATTCAAAAATAAAATTGATAATATAAAATGGGATTGGACAAAGCCAGACACGTGATAGTCATTGCCGGCCCCGTGCGACTGTAGTTTGAAGATAAATAGTAATTGGGTAGAGTGAACGAGATAAGCCGGCCGTTTTCTTCCTGACGTTCTCTTCTCTATTCTAGAGTCTGTAATTGGGGCTAGGGTTTTTGCATTGCAGCAACCACTGCCAGAAGTGGTTTCGATTGTAATCTTCATCTCACTCGCAAAATGGAGACCTCTCTCAGATTCGGTGCAGATTCCAAAGCTCTAAGAATCCACGCCAAGGAAAAGCTCCCCATCGACTCCAAAACCTACCTGCAGGTACTCTATATATCTTCCTTTTTTCCTTTTTTTTTTTTTTTTTGGTTTCCCTGAATATGCAAGGAATTGAGATTTTACTGATTTATGCACCACTTTCGAATAATCTCCTCCATTCTATCTACTCATAATTCTCCGTTTGTGCGAGCAATTGGGGTAATGATTATCCAATTACATATCAATATTTTTCTCTTTTGGACTCGTATATTGACTTCATTTATTTACTTTGGTCTTGAACTCTGTGCATGTCTGTGAGTTTTTAGGAAGTCTTGGACCATAGTTTTTGATAGAATTTCGTGCCTTACTGCCTTTGATGTGTTGGGACCATTCAAATCTGGTCATAATGTTATGGTTTAATATCGAGCTAAGATTCTTGGAATGCTTTCAACAGACAATGGGTTTTTGGTATATAGTGTGCGAAACTGTTTACACCATACTTACTCTCTTTTCTTGTCTTCTTTGTGTGTCTGCGTGTGTATGTTAGATACATGGGGAGCTAGATACAAAGTTTGGAGCTCCGACTTATTTTAGTGCGGTGATGAGACACTTCTACCCAAATGTATGTTCACTTTATGATTGTTGCGTTGATATCTTTAAGATCATTCATATGGAAAACCTGTGTTCCTTTGTTGAAGGATAATCGACTGTATTTTAAATTACTAATTGTAGTTATCCGCCAGCCTTGGCGTTGGATTGCAATATACTAAGCGTGAGAAGCTACGATATAGTGTACGTGGAAAAAAGTCATTTCCTGTCACAACTAATGGCCTGTTAAGCTTCAATATCAAGGGGCGATGTGATGTGGACAACGAATTTAAAGAGGTTGGTGCTTTATTCGGGCTTTGAGATATTTTTTTGCCATTATGGTGCTAAACTTTGTATGAACTGTTACCTATCGGGAAAAAGAAAACTTTGTATGAACTGTCAATATAGTTGGTGAAGTAATAGGGTGTGATAAATATGTCCTTCTGACGCCAATTTTTGTTATGCTTTGGACAGAGGAAGTCAACTGGAGCTGCTGAATTCACTTGGAGTTTATTCAATTTTCAGAAGGACCAAGATGTTAGGGTGAAACTTGGTTATGAAGTGCTTCAAAAGGTATATTCCTTTTTGTTAGTGGAACTCAAGGATGGATGTTACTGGTGCACCTTTTTGTAGCCCTTTATTTTTATTTTTTATTTTTATTTTTATTTTTAATTTTTTTTTTGGGGGGGGGGGGAATTTACAATAGTACCGTATGATTCTTGATGCTTTGTTCTTTACTCAATATTTTTTTTTATGTTCTCGTAAATTATGCCATTTTTAGATATTCTGCTGTCTCATTCTTGATTGTTTTATTTCCTTCGAGTCAATTGTTAGTGTAGATTTCTTGATGCAGAACAAGCATATGATTGTGTTGAAGTTTTTTCTCTTTTCCTTCTTCAGATTTCTGACTATTGAAAGTATAATTTTGCACAAAATGGGTTCAAATGTATTTCCATAAGTCTTCACCATGTGTTTTTTTAAATTTGGAAGGTTATTTTTTTGAATTCGTTTTCTGATGCTGTTGGTTTTTTCCTTTCCAATCTTTGTTTCAGGTTCCATATCTGCAGATCAGGGAAAACAATTGGACGTTCAATGCCGATGTTAATGGTAGATGGAATGTGAGATATGACTTGTGAGGAACAGAAGTATTTTTTTTTGCAGGTGGGAAATGTACCTGCATAACAGGTTATTTCCTGTTCTATTGGGCAGCCGAGAAGCAGACACTGACTATTGATTAATTGAACTGCAGTTTCACAAGCCCAATGATCAAAACTTTATTCCTATTTAATCATTTAAATTTCCACTTTCAATACTTCAACCTCCCATGGTAGCCACAGTTTGTGGAGGTAGGGGATTTGCCACCCATCTAGGAAGGGTCCTACTTGTCACCCAGATTTTAGGTTTTGGTCTTGTTAGAAAGTGACAGTGCAGGGGGGACCTTGAGATTTGAGAAAGATATTGACAGTGATGTTGAAGATTGAGTTAAGAGACACATAGGATCCCTTGGCAAGGACATGCATCATGGTGTTATAGATGTTGGTATGTGCTGTTATTCAATTGTGCAATTGAATAATGATGTAGGGCAGTTAGATTTACGCATTAGCGGCATATCATTAGAGTTAAGACTTCAAGACAACACAAGAGACAGCGGAAAGCAAGTTTGGTCCCATCTTTGGGAACCACTATGCATAATATATTACCACGGCCTTACAGATCCATTGAATTTGGACTTGGAAGCACTACACGTACATGTCTAGCACTGCCATTTGCAGTAGACAATATAAATTAGAAGCGGCTTTCTTGCTTTGGAGAATTAGTATGCCATAAAGCTTCTTCAGTAATAAATATTATAGTGTAATCATGTTTGTCCTTGCATCTTTTTTTTTTCTAGGGTCCAGCTTTAACCTTCCCATCGTACCAAATAGATCTGTGGATCTCCACTAACAAGAATACTGGACATGCGTCACGATCACAAGAGGGATAAAACTAAGGAATTTGTTAAAGAGTTCTGCTTCTTCAAGCTGAAGTTTGTAAGCATAAGCATACTAACTTATTGTGAAACTTATTACACTAGAAAAAAGNCGATCACAAGAGGGATAAAACTAAGGAATTTGTTAAAGAGTTCTGCTTCTTCAAGCTGAAGTTTGTAAGCATAAGCATACTAACTTATTGTGAAACTTATTACACTGGAAAAAAGAAAAAAAAAAAAGAAAAGAAGAAGAAGTCAAAACACCATTATTTTTTCAAAACATCAATAAATGTGCTGGCAAATAGATATTTTATTTATTTATATTACAAGTTTTCACAAAGTTGACATGATGCGTGGTGCATGGTAGTTTATAAATCTAGCTGTGTATCTGCCATGGAACATCTTTATTCGGGAGTGGTATTTTTGTATGAAAGTGCTTGTATTCAATCTTTGACCAATGCATATATATGTTCTTTCTGAGAATCCCTCTTCACAACTTTGGGCCATGGCAATCAGGTGCTCTCTGATACATATATATATATATATATATATATGTAATGTACCAATTCTTTGACCTCCAACCTCCCTCGGACCTCTTGACTTTTATGTCACCCACCATCGTGAATATTATATATAAAAATAAAAGTAACAAACACACGTACGTACATATTATTCTTCGATTGACGCATCAACTATTATTGTTTGAGTTGTCGTGAATACTTCGGGATTCGTTTGGATATTGAGATGAGATGGTTTTAGACGAGATTAATAAAATATTATTTTTTAATATTATTATTGTTTTAAGATTTTAAAAAATTAAATTATTTATTATATTTTATATAAAAATTAAAAAAATAATAATAATGATAAGATGAGATTGAATTGATCGAGAGTGTTTATCGAAACGGTACCTTCATTTCTACTCGTTTTTGTCTACTTAAACAAGAAAATTAGCTCTCAGCAATTACAAATTTACAAGTGGTTCGAGTTACAGTGGTAGTTGAGATTAGGTATCCTACGGTCCAAGGTCTTTTAACACTACCACGTGTGATCTCTCCCGCTACCCATGTCGTCTCAAACTCAATGAAGAAAAAACTGATAAACAAAGTTACAAAACAATAAATAAAAAAGTCTTAGTTATGTAATATACACCGATATGAGAATATTATTTATTTATTCCTATACATCATGTTGCACCTCCGCCGTTTGACGGCGTCAAAAACACGGCGCCAACTCGTTCGCGAAATAGGCCAAACAAACTCCCATTCTCTCTCCCTCTCTGGCTCCAATGCTTCAACATTGACTCTGGCAACTTCGATCGGAGTCAGAACTTAACTTAGCCAGCAACTTTGGTTGGAGTTGGGCATTCTGACTCTATCGGAGTCAGAGTCCAACCTTAGTTTCCATTTCCATCTACAAACTTTTCAAACTAAAGGGTCAGATCACGAGATTTTATCCTAGGATATGGGTTTCGTTCATAGTTTTATGAAACCGTGTATCTTAGATTAAGTATTATTGTCTTTTAAAATAGGATGTGAGTAAGACACATGTAGGGGTGTAAAAAAAAAAAAAACAGAAAATTGGTAGAACCGGACCGAACAGGTGCTGTGCGGTGGACCGGTATATATATTTATATTTCTTTATATTATATATAATTTTTTATATTATATCATATATATTATATACTAAATTACTAATTAATATAACATGAATTTTTAATCTTATTAATCAAATCTATTAATCTTATAATATAAAATTAATATAACATGTGATATAATATAAAATTAATCTTATAATTTTTAATATAACATTTGATATAATATATAAATTTTAATCTTATAATATAAAATTAATATAACATAAAATTTTAATCTTAAACATAAACATTAATATTAAGTTATTAATATAAACTTACTTTTGATATATATATATATCAATGATAAATATATTTTTGGCATAAACTAATGAACTTATAGCATAATATAAATAGGCTAATAGTTTATATATGTAAATATTATATTATTACTAACATAGATAATCCTTAAAACAGGAATTAGACTAAAACTGGAAGTAAATCGATAGTAAATCTGTTCAGTATCGGTTCTTAAATTTTCAAAATCGGTGTATACCGATTTGGTTCTAAAAAATATACAAAATCGAACCAAATTGGACCGGTTACACTCCTAGACATATGTATACCTCAGCTCACGAATTCAGTTCTAGATTTCTTATTCTAATAATATTTTAAGGATAAAAAATATAAGACAAAAGTCTTAGCAAATAAACTTTATGAAAGTAAATTCATAAACTAACATGAGTTGATGTAGTATATCAGGTTGTAAAATTAATTAAAATATATATAACAAATCAATTAAAGACACGTTCATTTATGAGTTTATTTTGATGAAATCTTTTTGTGATTACAATATTTTTAAAATAATAATATTCTTTTATATATATTTTAAAAGTAATTGTTATATCAAATCGTTTTGAAATCCTTAGGATGATAGGATAGAATTTAGTATGCGGTTAAAATTGAGAGTCTAAAAAGATGGGGGAGTCCAATGGACATAAACAAATTGGACCAAAAAAGTCCATTCGAAAGTCACAAAATTCAAATAAAAAAAAGACCAATTTTTTTGTTGTCCTAATAGTTCTAAGCAACAGAGTCCTCACTATAAATAAAATAAAGTCATTCCAAAATCATAATAATTTCACAGAAGAAATTGAAAACGTTACGCGCACATATTACATACACTCCCAACTGAACCACCTAAAACACACACACACATTCCTTCTCTCTTCCCCCCTATCGTTTCCTTCACACTCACATGACTCGTCCGTTCCGGTTCCTCGGCCAGGCCAGCTCTTCTAACGCCACTGCGACCGAGTCCGTCGACTCGGTCACCGTCGACTCCGACTTCGTGGTGATCCTCTCTGCCCTCCTCTGCGCCCTCATCTGCGTCCTAGGCCTTGTCGCCGTCGCTCGCTGCGCCTGGCTCCGACGCCTCTCCACCTCTCGAGCTGACGCCTCCGCCACCGCCTCTTCTTCGCCTGGAACCGAAACGGCGTCGACTGCTCCATCTTCGGCGGCGGCGGCGGCTTCTTTGGCCAACAAAGGCCTCAAGAAGAAGATCCTCAAGTCCCTCCCGAAGCTCACCTTCACCGCCGAGTCCGCCGCTAAATTCTCCTCCTCCGAGTGCGCGATCTGTCTGTCCGAGTTTGCTGCCGGCGACGAGATCCTCGTGCTGCCTCAGTGCCGCCACGCCTTCCACGTGGCGTGCATCGAGACGTGGCTCGGGTCGCACTCCTCTTGCCCCTCCTGCCGCCAGATCTTGGTAGTCGCCAGGTGTCATAAGTGCGGTGTACCTCAAGCCGAGGCCAGATTCAAGGAGCGAGTAGCCGATGCCAATAGGTTCTTGCCTTAATACTAGTTTGGGTTTTTTAAGCTCAGGTTACTAATAATAATATGAATATATTCCAGGATTTTAGGACTTAGCAAACGAAAATCATCAACAATTTCTCTGTATTTGATAATTTGATTCGCAATCTATGCATTTTATGTACTCGTACGGTGTATATGAGGGTTTCTACTATGTTTCATTTCAAACACCCCCCCCCCCCAAACAACAAAACACACACACAGTGAAATATTGTTAGTAGTTTTCTTTGGGGTAAAAAAAAGTTAATTAATTAATGAAGTTTTAAGAAATTTATCATTCTTAAAATTAATGGAGGTTCTGGTAATTTTGCAGCATTTTGCATTGAATTGACTAATCTAATGAATTTAACTTTGTTTTTGCCACTAAACTATCATCAGCTATTGAAATGCCAAAAAAGAAAAAGAAATTGAATGATGGTGGGAAATAATGACTCATGCATGACCTATTATGATTTACTTTAGCGAGGGCCATGGAATCAAGACCAATAAAATGGGACCCATTTAAAAGAATCCATCAAAACTTCTTCTTCACTACATGGGATTTACCCAATTGTCAAAACACAATCCTTTTACCCCCACCAATTCTATTTTTGGAGTTTTTTTTTTTCAACCTTATTATTATTGATTTTTCAAGTCCTTTCAAATCTTCAATCTTTATGCATAAGATATGATGAATTCCTGTTAGAATGTAGGAATCTGCCAAGTGCCAGAGTGTAATAACAATAAGAAAGATACAAAAAACCATTCTGCATTTAGGAAAAAAGGTTTCACATTAGCCATTATAGTGTGATAGATCTGAAAAATTGAAAGATGACCAATGCATTAAGGGTAGATATTGCCATATATAGCAAAATGGGTTGTTTGAGTTCATAAAGAAGCCAATTTGTTCTAAGTTAATAATAGACCAAGTGATGGCAACTAAGGTCTGTAACCCACTAACCAACTACAAATAAATTAATAGACTAAAGACTATAGATATCATTAAATATTTGCTTCATGATCATCTTTAGAAGTGTCTCCATAAAATGGAGGTCTTGCATTGTGGAGGTCTCAACTTTTTTCTTTTTTCTTTTTAATTAGATTTTTTAAAAATCCATTCTTGTCTTGACTCGAAGAAGTTAGTGTTGGACCGCCTTGTTCTAAATGATAATTATTAGATATTGATTTACCTCTTATTCCTTTTTCTTTGGACCGTCCAAAAAACAAACATGGGTGGGCCACCCAAGTACCCTAATAACCAGTTAAATCGGCATCGTGTACTTATGAATCGGATTTTATTTCGAGTGATCAACAAAGCACAACTTTATAAGTATTTTTTAAGAAATATTGTTGGTTACTAAACCCCTCTTTTGTATGGTTTAATAATAGAGTTTTGTTATATACAAGTAAGTTTGCATATCAATCTGCGTATTAATGCTCTTTCATTTATATTCTAAATTTTAATTAACAATATCTTCAATAAAGTCTACTTTCTGATCACTCATTTTAAATGAGTGCTCGTATTAACTTACAATTAGATTTTTTCTTAATAATAATAAAACGTTACTGTTATGGTGGCTCTGGTCCTCAATACCCACTCTGTCAATGTCGTCTGTACGATTGTGACAGTTTCAAGATATTTTAAACATATAATGCTCTAAAGCGAAAATGATATATTTTTCAATCTTTGAAGGCTGCGAGCGAAATAATATAAAAAAGAGTTGCATTGGTAAAGTAAAAAAGGCATGCAATTTTGATGAGTTGGAAAGGCCTTTACATTGAGTAATCTCCTCCATTTCCCCCTTATCTTTTGTGGGTTTGGATGTATCTCACGCAATAAACACGCATGCTTCATCTTTATCATCACTTCCCACCATCAATTTGCTTATATGGGTCGTCTTCTTTTTGTATGGAAACTCGATTACCGGACATCTTGCCCCTAAAAGGAAGGGCGGTGACATCTATTATGTCAATAATATTCTTATTATAAAGGACTTTGCCTTAGTGATGATCGTAGCCTCTGTTAATCACAGACTTCTATCCATTTTGACACATACTATGTAACCATTATTTCCCTAATTTGGAAAATTTGACCTTTTCGCCTTTGGCCGTGCTTTTATCACCACATCTAACATGTACATCTTTAAAAGAAACTTATAAGAGGTGATAGTTTTTTTTTTAAGATAAATAATTTAGCTACAAATGAATTTACAGACTGATTTGACTTGATGTGATACGTTAAATTATAAAATTACTTTTATTGTAAAGTAAATATATTGTTCCACATCAAATCATGTCAGTTTATAAATTCTTTAAGTAATTGTATCATTATTTTTTTTCAAAAGTTGTCAAAAGATAGGCTTGTTCCTGAATACTTGGATTAGAAAACAATTGAGCTACTAGATTTTTCATGACCTCCGAAGTTAAAGGATAGAGCGGGCAAATCAAGAGATTCGATTCAAGTGGACCGTTATGTCTATTTTAGATGTTAGTGTTGTAAAAGAAAATTTTGGATCTCGCAGGCTCTTCGGCTTAATCTTGACTTTTCTTTTGTAGCAAACTCTTTAGTTTATTATAACTAATAACTATTGAAAAGATCACAAGTATGTTAATACTACAACCATTTCTCTTAGCTATTATATGAATATAATGAAACCATGAGTTAAAAAATGAGAATAGGAGACACAACAAAGGATTTCGTCGAGACCAATAATCTTATCCATTTCATTAAGAGGACTACTAGGAGGATCGAAAAAGTGTACCGATCAATATATTTGTTTTAAAACATTTGTATGTGTTTTTTTTAAATACTAAAAAAGCACACACACATAAGTGCTTAAAAAAATATTGATCGGTACATTTTTCGATACACTTCTTCAATCTATTAAGTATTTCTCTTTCATTAAACATGTTAGATCCATCATTTTTTAAACCATTAATTTAGTGATGGATTTTCATTTCATATAACAAGTCGAGGAAACCTTGAAGTATCACAAGTTTTATATACTTTACAAATTCATTTGTTGGAAAATAAAAATTAAGATCAATAAAGAAGTAAAATTTATATTTATTATATTTGTGATTGAGAATTTGTAAAAATCTCCGAATAAAATGTATTATGTGATTAACATCTTTCCAAGAAGAGGATTTCATGCTTATGCTTGTACCAACTTCTCGTAGGTTGTCAAAACAGGCGATTTATCGCCTTGATACGTATTAACTATTAAGGGTTGTCAGTTGTTAGGGAAAAAATTGGAAAATTTGAACCCGACGTGAATCGAACACGCAACCTTCCGATCTGGAGTCGGACGCGCTACCATTGCGCCACGGATCCACCTGTTGTTAGGTCTTGATCTTAATATATTTGAAATATTACTTTCAATTTTTCTCGCCAACCAACCGACTCGCCCGGAAGAACGAGTGAAAATGAAATGATCGATAGTTCTGAGATCTTTTAATTTTTCACGACGGACAAATCGCCCCTCTCGTATGATACAGACAACGGTAATCCTCAGAAACCCTATCCTTAAATCGCTGTATAGGCACTGTAACTTATAAATGGCATCAACCGGAACTCTTCAATTCCATCCCATTTCTTTCCGGGTAGGCACTCCCATTTCCTTTTATTTCTTTATGGAGTATTTCGCTCGTAATGTAACCCATATTCCTGATTTGGTTATCTTTTGTGCTAATCGTGGATACGAAGCAGCCTGTTTGGGGTTCGAAGCGTTCGAATTTAGTTGAACTCAGAGCAGATATTGGGCTAAGTAGTGGTAGGTCGAGCCGAAGCCGACTAAAGATCCACCGGAAGTTGTTTGTACTGAGAGCGGGTACCGATTCGTCGAGTTGCGGGGGAGAGGACCACAGTGGCCTAGATGAGGCGGTGGTTAAGAGTGAGAGAATTGCCGTGATTGTAAAAGACCGGGTAACCAAATTTCAAGGGATAATCAGCTCTTCCCCTCCCGTTGTTTTCGTGGTAGCACTTTGTCACTCTCTCTTTCGCTTTCAATTCTTTTTCATTGAAATTGAAAATCCAATATAGGAACGTTGCTGCTCCATGCCTTTTTGGAATATTCAATTTCACGAATCAATGGTCGTATGAAATTCTTTAAAGGGCGCTGGTTACCGTATTCTTTGTGCTTGGTATTGAGTACTGATGAAGCCGTGGCCAAGAAGGCAGCTGTGGGATGCCTATAGGTTATATTGTAGTCAAAATCTTCATTTTTTAAATTAAGAAGAACTATTATACTTTTAAGAACTCTACAACAAAGTTACCCTAGAAAACGTAAAAGTTCATAATCCAATTTATAATACTAACAGCCCTATTAGTTAGTGAATAAATGGATCATTTTTTAGATTGTTTGAAGGTATGGATCAATCTGTGTTGGTAAATGTGGTAGTTTCGAGGGAGATGTTTTATGCATGTGTGTTATCAGAAGTACTTGGTACTGTTGATATTGAGTTTCTGCCATGGCAACTTCAGTCATTTTAAGATTTTATTTATTTTTTTCTTTTCGAAGAGAAGTATTGGCTATTTGTGCACACATTTACAGGATTTCTTTCATGATCTCAGATGAATAGATACAGAGGGAGTAATTTTGCTATAGGTTTATGTATTGTGACTGCATTTTTGGTAATCGGTGTAAGATTATATGCCACAAGGAAGCCGAGGGACAGCCGTCCAGGCTCTGTAGCTGATCTTGTCAGACGTGGCCAGCTAAGATCTGATAGAAGAGGCATGTATGATCCTAATCCTTAACACCTTTCTTCTTACCCTTGGGTCAATTTGTTTTTGAGCTTTGAATTGTAAAAGCGGTATGCATGATATGATCTTAAGAGGGGTTTTTACTAAGTGAAAATGTACCTGTAATTTTTTGTCTCAATTAGCTGGTTTTAGATCCACTTCCAAGTTTCTAGTTATGACATCCTCTTTGCACAAATAATGATGTGCTTTTTCTTGTGGATTTCACTAAGTTCAAGGCCTCTAAAGTATGAAGATCCATTCAATAATCCGTTGGTGAAAGTTGGGAAGGGCAATTCAACCATCGAAGTGTGTGGAAAGGTTTATCGTTTAGCTCCAGTAACTTTGACCGAAGAGGAACAAGCTATCCACCAGAAGAGGAGATCACGAGCATACCAGTGGAAGAGACCTACAATTTTTCTCAAAGAAGGGGAATTGGTGCCTCCTGATGTTGACCCTGATACGATTAGATGGATTCCTGCAAATCATCCTTTTGCAACGACAACTAGCGACATTGATGAAGACTTGGCACAAAATAATGTGTATCAAAAGCATGGTGTTCCATTCCGTATTCAAGCTGAGCATGAGGCATTGCAGAGAAAGCTTGAAGCACTGCAAACGGTAAGTACTAAGGACTATGGTTACTACTAGGAACAGGGAAAATCTCAAAGTTCTATACCTTAATAGATTCACCAACTTTAGGGGGGGTGGTTTCTTCCTATTGCATTTCGAAATGATATGCAGTATCTTGGAGTTTGCAAACCTAGGTGTAGTTGAATAGTTTATAGGAATAGCAGAAATGGCCATTGTCAAAAGCATGTTTCGATGCACATATATTAACTCACAGCTCTACCCAGCATCCATCTATAGGTATAGTTGACCATAGAAGTTGTTTAATTAGCTAGGAACTTGAATTTAATTGTATCTATTCTGCGTTATGTCTTTGCATATGTAAATTGACGGGAGATCGTTGATTACTAGGGGGCATAAAATGCCCTTCCACCATGTTCCTTTCTGATTCTTTGTTTTAATTTTTTTTTTTGGTTTATGGCAGGAGCAAAAATTCAATAATTTAGTGATAGATCCTAGAAATGCTAAAGATTTTGAGAGACCATTCAAGGACCAGTCAAGGTCAGATGAGCAAGTAGAACAGGGCTCTAATAATCAAACGGGTGATTCAATGCCTCCCAAAGCAAATCGTGCCCCAATTTCATTTGAAAGCAACTCATCCTCCGAGGAAACGCAGAAGCTTTAAGTTGCATATGGCTTGTACGAATACTGCGGTCACTTGCCAAGGAGAGTAGCTGTGCGGCAAACTGAGATTTTACCGAAGACAAGTCCAGATATTTCTATGAATTTTCTTCCAAGTTTTGGACTTTATGTAGTCTGGTCTGTAAATAGGATGAAACTTCATCGCTATTCTACTTGGATTGCAATCATGTATTTATGTTGATAGCCTTACCTGGTGTTTGAATCCGCGATGAGACAAAATACAGGGCCTGTAGGCACAATTGCACAAAATAATTAATATTCCGTATCAAATAATTGCAGATAGGTGGCTAAAAAGTTCTAACACGTTGTTAAAGGTGTGAATCATCTACCGAGGTGGAGACTGGAGTGTTGATGTGTAGGTAACTATTATGATTTTTGTGTAGGAAAGATCTCAGGGCAAAGGCCCATTGGCCATGACGAAACAGCAGAAATATCATCTGTCGGGCTTGATACATGACAGATGACAAACATCTCAAATTTTTTCCTAAATTTGAGGATTTTAAGTAAAAAGGAGATGAACACTTAAAATAAGTTACACATCATGACATCATTGATTAATGTTTGGTGTGGATTTTTAGACAACATTTGCTGATGACATGTAAACTTCTAGAACAATAACTGAGCCCTCTGGCAATGAATTCTAGGAAAACTCAAGGGTCCATGAAAGAAAGAAAGAGCATGAGAAATATGGTTGTTTCTACAACTGCATGCTCGGGGAAAATGAAAATCTAACCGTCAAAGGGAATTATTGCAGTCGAAGAGACCATTAGCTAAAGAAAAATACTATCTGTATTTACATAATAATACATACTGATGTATTAGTTATTGATATGCTAAAAATTATTAAATTTGAAATGAAAGTTTTGAATTTAAAAAGAAAATTGATAAAATAAATCTTGTATGTAAAATTGTAAACACGTGTAATATTGTTTTTAACTATGTACAGCTTACCGAGTCCGTTAATCCATGAAGAATGACCCAATATCCCTCCACACAAAACGTAATATTTTCTTGAGAAATGATTTGTGCAGTCTTAAGTTGTATAAATTCCACGTATTCGTTTAAAAAATATAGATAAATTTAACACTTAATTTTTAACGAGAGACTTCATTTTTCGCAAAGAAAATGCGGACTATAACCCTATTCCCAAATGTTAAAAAAAAAAAATTAACCTTCGATGTTCACACGCCATGCACGTTGTTTCCAACTCTCTGCAGTTTGCACATGCATCGTGATATTTACTCCTCGTACTTGTTCGGATTTCACGTTAACACCATAAAATTATGATCCAGTACACTTTTGAGACCTGAGACTCTTGAAGAATCCTTTTCATTCTTCTATTACCTTGAGAAAATATAGAGATAAAATAACTACAATTATGGGCATTCTCTTGATTTTGTTAGGCATAGCTGCTTTTCTTAAACATTTTGATATTATTAATTATTATGCGTCCGTCTAGTGTCTTGTAACACAATGGCATCTCTCAAACATGTCAGCATTCTGGTCGCATCACTTGGTCTTGTTTGTTTTTATAGATGAGATGAGATAAAAGTTGAATAAAATATTATTAAAATATATATTTTTAATATTATTTTTACTTTAGAATTTAAAAAAGTTGAATTGTTTATTTTATATTGTGTGAAAATTTAAAAAAACTATAATGATTAGATGAGTTGAAATGAAAAATTTTATGAAAGTAAATGCGACACAGTTGTTTTTGTTTGCTCAGGTTGGGATGTTAGAGCTGGCCAAAAACTAGCCAAATGTTTTCTTAACAATACAAGAAAGGAAACAAAAAGTACACAAAATATACATTTAATATGATTGGTCAGAAAGTAGATTTTATTAAAAATAGCGTTAATTTGAATTTAGAATATGAAGGCAACAACATTAATATGCAGATTAGTATGCAAACTTGCTTGTATATAGCAAAACTCTATATTTATTGAGTAACTCAATAATAGTGAATTTAATCACTTTATTTCATAAAATAAGGTGCATTACAAACTTAATATATATATATATTACAAACTAGATTGTGTTTCTTATCATCAAATGGGATTGAGATTCTCAATAATTTCCTGACCCAAATAATTCTATAATTTGAGAGAGATAAATACATAGATTGTAAACCCTACGGTATTATATTTTGCCCGTGATTAACAAGGAGACGATGTTAAATTCAGTAAAGTCCATATATTATGTGTATCTCTCTCCGAATTATAGAAATTATTTAAGTTAGAAAATTGTAGAAGATCTTGATACATCGCAATGTTGACAGAAATCTACTTACAACCTGCATCAAATCTCACCCTCTGTAATTTTTATCGAATTCCTTATGCAGGGAAAAAAAGAAACGATGTTGCTGATTATGGCATTGGCAATGAAAGGAATTTGCTCTATATGTATCATGTGGAGTTAAAGAAGAGAGACTCCTACTGTTCTGCAAACTTGACGTCTGGGTTTCTCAGGTGTTTGAGCCACATGTCGGCCATCACTCGTGAGGAAATGCTCCAAAACAAATCTTGCCCTTTTGCCTGCACATGTTTTCCTTTCTTCCATGCTTTGCCCAATCCATGTGCAACCAGCCACTGCATTGCTGTCAGCCTCTGTTTCTCTGTATCCCATGCATTTCTTTTCCCACTCCTCCTTACCTTCAAACCCCCAACATACAAATTTTTTATTTTGAATCTCTTTTCATCATCATAGTTATTTGCCTCGGTTGCCGCACCAGTGGCTTGAACAAGTGCAATCACAGGCCCTCCAACTGCCTCGTGCCGCCTTATTGGATCCCTCAACTGGATCAGCACTGCTACTATGATATCTGCCGCTCCATCTCCTGTCTCGCCATCAGAAGCAGCCAAGCTCTGTTTTTTTATCCAAACCTCAAGTGGTACAGCAGAAGCCAGGGGATTGTTTTGATCATTTCCAACAGTAGCAGCCTTGCTGTTGAGTGGAGAAACGTCAAATGGAGCTTCTTCCTCGGCCATTTCGGCCTGAATTTTCAGAGCTTCGACTGCCATGGCCTCGATCTTCTGCATTGAGAATGCCAGAACCTCCTCTGCTGTTAATGGTTCCTCATTCACATTCCAAATCCCAGTCGAAATCCTGTCTTTCCTACCTGTACTCATCGCGGTTGCCATGAGCTTTACCGCAGCGATTGTACGAGCAGCACTTGAGCTAGCCCCTTCCTTGTTTCTCCCTTGGATGATTGCAGAAGCAATTCCTTCAAAAGCTATCTGTTCTGAAGTTTTACCCATCAGATCATCCAAGGGCATCAGAGAAAATATCTGAGAGCTAAGTTCATCAAACCCCATAGCTGCCATTCTCAGGAACAATTCAACCCCACTTATGGATTGACATCCCGGTAAGACATATGGTTTTGATATTTGCATGGCTAGCTTTGGTGAGTCTTTCCTCGCAACTTCAGTATCAAGAGGATTCATGGCAGCTAAGTAGCCTCCATCCCTTGTTTGGACCACACAGCCTAAGCCCTTGCCAAGATCTGGGAGGTACACTTTGGATTCGGATTCTGTATAATCAGCGGCTCCTTCAAGCTGGAGAGGGGGAATTTCATCAGGTTGTTTGAATTTATAATTGCTAGTTTCCTCCTCCTCAAGCAACTGAAGAAATTCCCTCGTCACGTTTTCTTCGTCTGCGTCCAGTCTTTGCGAATCTGTTTCTTCCTCTGTCTTGACAATTTTTTCGTCTCCCATCATAGACTCGAGCGCTTTTATTTGTTGAGCAATTGAATCAAGTTCGGTCAATCTTATGAGATGTACCTGATCATGCACAATCTCTTTGACAACCTCGCTTGAAACTGATTTTGCTTCCGTAGACTTTTCGGATTGCCCGTCTACATCATCCTCTCGTTCTTGAACCTCAACGCCTTTATCCACGACTTCAAAGTCAGGAAGATCAAGATCTTCCATCTTTGTTTCTGGTTCTTGCAACTTTGGAACAGAGGGAGAGGGAGCTGGCTCTGGCTCGTCGAGATGAAAATCATCAATTCCTTGAAGTTCTGCCGTTGCTGCTGTCTGTGAAGGAGTCCAAGGTTCCTTTCGGCTTGACAACCTTGGACTAGGGACACTGAAGGATGTCTTCGACTGCTTGCGTGCAAAAGAAGAAGCATTCTTGGCTTTGCCTGACCTTAATTCCTCAGCCTGACTATAGATTCCAATCCCTCCATCTTTCTCCATAATCTGGAACCCCAGTTTCAATACCAGTTCTCCTCCTTTGGCCTTCCCTGAAAGATTGAAACTTGTGTCCCACTGCCGAACTCGTGTGCCTTCGTAGCTCTTGTCCACTGATTCCTGAATTAGCTGGCTTAAATCCACAGAGCTTCTCCCGAAATCAAGCTCCACAGCATCAACTGCAAACACATATATCCAAAATGGCCGTGGCTCAAATTTCTGCTGCTTTCCGGCACTCCCCGAACCGCAATAGACATGGCACCTAACGAACAAGGTCTCTTCAAAATCAGCAGCTCCCTGAGAGACCCTTGATGGCATTGTATGAACCGCTCCATCCTTTGTTTCCTTCTTTCTAACACAGACTGAGAGCCGAAGGCCATTCATTGAAGCTGGAAGGCCCTGGACTGAGACAACTTCGACAGAAAACAAGCAGCTCAATTTATTCATTCCAATATGAGAAAGAGCTCTTATTGGTTTCCAGTTCCAAATTCCCTTCTTCTCTGCTGACGAAGTTGCTCTTGCATCCAACCTCTTGACCTCCGGCTGGTTCGCTATCTGGGCCATATGTTTATTCTCGTTTTCATCATTAGGCTTTGGCCGGGAACGCCATGGAGACAAGGACATACGTCTTCGTAGCTTGTTACTGGGTTTCTCCTCGATTTTAGCCGGGGCAGTCTCATCAGCGGATGGAATTGAAGGAACTGAACTTCGAGGAAGAGCGAGGGAGGCAGTTCTTCGAGTGGTGGAAATATGGGATTGGTAAAGTGTTTGGCTGAGCTCCTCGAGTTCTTCCAAGAGCTGATTATTGGCATTCTTCCCGCCGGATAATTCAGCTGCCATAGTTGAAGAATAGGCAAGCAAAGAAGACGAGGTTGATGCAACGGTAGATGGTGTTGACGATATTGGAAGTTCAAGCAGAAAGTTGGAAATTGGAATGGGGGAGAAGATAAGCGGTTCAGAAGGTCGAATGGTTATGAGGTGGAGAAACTGCCATAAAAATGGTTCTGAACGTGGCAATGGTTGGTTCTTTTATGAACCAGGAAATTGTGTGAAGGATAAGAGATGAACGTTTAGTGTTTTCTCTCTCTCTCTCTGAAAAAGACATGATTGGAATTAATTGCCCATCTCCTCACACATTTTATTTGTTTGTTTCTGGTGCGTTGTATTTCTTGCTCATATTTCCAGCGAAGCTTCCTTCAGTTATTCACTATTATCCTCCCAAGGGTTGTTCCGTTAATTATTTTGATTTGACAGGGCTTTACTTCTGAGTTCAAAGTTTTGGATGCATCCGATCGGTCTGTATTCCAAATAATTTTTTTTTTTGTTTTTTTGTTTATCACTCATAATCAATAATCCACGTAGATTTCCAGATGAGGTTCACACTAAAGTTGGCTGCATCAAGTGGCAATAGACCACCCAGCCAGATCAGCCTCCCTTCAAATACCATACCAGTTACTATTTTCTCAATTGAAACAACCGTAAATATTCATTATTGTAATAAATGAATGGCCATGTGTTTAATTTAGCAACTTGATGTCGCATTCATGTCAAAATAATGTTCTTTTGAGTCTTTTCCTTCGGTTTCGGTAGAGAATCATAAGCTGTTGTAAGCATGAGATAATGATCCCTATAGAATGTTGAGAATAATGCACAAAATTTTGGCACTTCTGCTGGACATGGATTCGTCTGAGTTAATCATGATATGCTGTTCTCCTTTTGGATGTGAGAGGGCAGAAAGCTTGGACCTAGAGGAGGCCATGCTAATTGAACTGAATGTTTCTGATTTGAAATTCAGTGCACAGTATCCCACAAAGCCAGGAACTCTTTTTATTTATTTTTTTATTTTTGGATGTATTTTTGGAGAGGAAGGTTTCCAACTCAATACCTCTATTTTGGAGGCTTGGAATTTATGTCAATCAGGCTACAGAGTCTTGATAACAAATGGAACCGGGTCTCTAAACTTGGATTATTGGGGTCAGTCTTAGAGGATATAATCAAATTAATTGCCATTTACGTGCAAGTAGTACTTAATCTGGATGGGTAGAATTGATATTTTGATGCTGTGATTCTGACCATGTGACATGAAGAGTGTGTATTAACCATCCAGAGAGGTAATTTTATTGGTCCTAAAAATGTAGCAAAATTCAGAAAACTTTGCGAGTAGAGAGACCGCAGAGAATGGTGTAAGAACAAACAAGAGAAAGCAACAATGGAAGCTGCTTCTTGAGCAAATTGTGTTAGTGTAGAACAAAAGAAAGTTGCCTCTTGAGATCATCAGTTTAGTCACAAAACGTGTAAAAGTAGTGCGATTTGGAGAGTGGTCGTCTGTTTTTGGAATTAATGAGATCTCGTGCAATAGGGTGAACAATGTGTTTCCCTTGAGAAACGCAACATGGGACTCCCAATTATTTATTTCTTTATTTTTTGATGCCGGGGAACCTCCGTAAGGCAGCCACCTCTATAGAGTAAATCTTGGTTCCGTATACTACACTTTCAGAAGTTTCTTTATACAAAACTAGTTAAATCGTTGACTTAGAGATTGTTTACATTTAAGAAAATTTGAATCTTAGACCTGGGGAGACTCCCAATTAAAACCCCCATCGTCCTCCAGAAGAAGTTGGCAACATTTTAGGGGTACATGAGGGAGGTGACAGTCAACTTTCATTGAATATATAAATTTATGAAGACTGGACTTCCACATTTTTGATATTATTCCTTTTAATTTCATGTAACATATGGTCTTGAGTTTAGAATATAAGACTTGTTGGAGGAGAGATTGTCTGATGCGTCGTGTTGTAAGACATATATCTCTTATCTAACATTTCCGATTTTAACAATAACTTGGTCCAAACAGATCAACTTAAATCGAAGAAGCTTTTATAAACTACTATATAAGATTAGAAAACAATATCGTAGAGATTATTCGGAAAATAAAGATAGAAATTTTAAATTCACGATTTTTTCTTTCGATAAATAGTTTAGATGAATATTTTAAAAAGTCATTTTGAGTAGAGCATAAACAATAATGGTATATATAAGTTTTAAATATATAAGTTTGGTACAAATATTTTGTTTAAGAGAAATGCTTTGGGATCCGAATTTAGGTCTCGAATGTGTGTCTTGATAGTTTTTTTTTTTTTTTTTTACTTAATGATTAAGGAAATGTTTTTTAATGATGTTGTGAATTTTTTTTTTTATTTTTAAAATATTTATGATGATTAAAAAAATACATAAAAAAATAAAATGCACTATTCAATAAATATTTTTGGGCTACTTTTAGCAGGACTCTTTATTTAAAAATATATTATATTATAAAAAAATATAAAATATATAATTATTTTTTTGGAGTCTTAACTTTTTTATAACTTAAATAAAAGAGCATTGCTATGCATAAGCCTACACACCACACACTAATGTATTTTTTATTTTTTTTAATTTTTTTTTTAAATTTTTTTTATTTTACTCTTCTTAAAATATTTATATTTTTTTATTCATCATCCATATAATACATATTTAATAAGAAAAATAAATAAAAAAAAAATTTATGATGTGCGACGTATAGGCTGATGCAAAATTAATTCTAAATAAAATTCGTGCCATTTATTTATTTCTTTTTTGGTGGAACAAAAAGGGCACGGCGTGCATTGTACTATCCAGATTCGATCCAATCCCATACCGCTGAAGTCTCTGTAGAAAGTCGAGATCGAACTTGGAAGAAAGAGCGAGCGATACCAATGGTGTTTATGAGGGGCGAGCCACTGGTGACGAAGCTGGCGGTTTTGGCCAAGTACGTGGTTCTTCCGGGAGCCATGATCGCTGCTCTCATCTACTCTCCTC
>QEOT01003353.1:0-43412 GCA_003123785.1 Pterocarya stenoptera | reverse complement strand
AGTACCTCCCGTAAGAAAAAACATAAAGCAGTTAATTCTTGAGCACAAACAAACACTAAAGAGACGAGATATTGCATTGACACATGAGGAGCTAGCTAGCTAGCATGCACACCATGCACGAACGACGACATAGAAGCACAGGCCAAGGGCCGGGCCGGACAAGAACTAGTAGTACTACTACATGTCCTTGACTTCAAACATGTTATGGTTTTTGACGACGATGTCGAACATGTGCATGGACTTGAACCTGTTGAAATTCTTGGGGAGAGAGATGAGGTGGACTATGGATGGTTTGTGGAACTGGAAGATGTCTGGGTCCTTGTAGTACCTCTGGAGGACTCACGAACACTACAACAAATACTGATTTTTTCCAGGAGTGACAGTTGCGGGAAAAAGTATATCCTAGTGGGAAAAACCCACATTTGTTGTAGTGGAATTTCTCCTGTAATTCAGAGGTGTTCTGGAGGACTCACGAATTTCTCTTCGTCATTTCATCCCTGCCAGTTCCAACGCACCGTTTCAGTAAACTACAGTGGCCAAGGGTACGCGGGAGGTATGCCAGCCGTGTGCAAGTAGCATTTTTCCTCAACCTAACATGCTCTCTCTCTCTCTCTCTCTCTCTCTCTCTCTCTCTCTCTTCAACAACAGCCCTTGCCGCCGTCAGCAGCCACGGTGCACGACGGCCCCTAGCGACGCCACTTCTTTTTGTCACTAGACAAGTCTCATTTTTCACTCAAGTGGTTTGTACAATATGTGTGTGGGACTCGAAGTTACATGCCATAATTCAGAACTTTCATGTGTTTTTGTAAATTGATTGTTTCGATGTTTGTAGTTGGATAGTTAAGAGAATGAACCTAACTCTGTAAGATTATAACCTGTTCTGAAATATCTGATTGCTCGTGTGTTTTGACAAGTTTAATATGTTGCAGGAAAGGTTGATGATAAAGGTATTAGGTGCAATATTTGCCTGTGATTTCTTGCAATAAGTTTTCATATTCGACAAAGCTTGATTTAGGGGGTTTCATTGTCACTATAAATTTAGGAATTAGGATAGTATAGATACAACCATTTTCTTTCACTTTTTATAGAACTGAGATCTACCCCAACAGCATTTCACACTTTCACCTCTTGACCCATCACACAAATGGCAAGACCAGTGCTACTCCTGTGTTTACCATGATGTCATGACTACTATGCTAAATATATCCATTGTTTGTTTTCCCCCCTTTCCCTCAGATACAATGGTCTGGTTCATGCTTGCAAGAATCGAGCTTCGAATTTTTTTTATTTTTTGTTGTGATCTGGTTTGACTCTAAATTAGTTCATGTGGTTGAAGATTTTGGTATTCTAATGATTCTTTGAATTTCTCTTGTTGATTTCATTCTTTTGAATATAGGCTGTTTTATAAACTTCAAACATGCAATTGATCATGTCTGTCTTATTTCTAATGCTCCACTTCTCTGAGGTTTTATCTGAGTCCTGAGCAAACATCCATTGTGGAATAGCTTATTGACACACTACAAGGTATTCCTCTCATGTTATTATGTTATTTAGGTTATCTATGGCAGTATCTTATCATACTTGCCAATATATATAATGGAACAACACAAAAATATATATTATTTTTTTGGCAGGTAAATTATTAACATAAATAGAACATTAGATTTTGTTGCCTGCCTTCTCTTTAGATAAGTATTTTCTTATTTGCAGCTTAAGTGATCTTAATATAGTATATGCCTATACAAAGGACAAAACGTTCATTTAGTATATGTTTTAATGCAGGTCCTACAAAGACAATGATCACAAAACGTTCTTTGATTCCTTTACTATAGCAAAGTCTTTTTTTTTTTCATTTTATATGCAATAGGATCCTATCAATTAGCTAAGCTAATTGCAATTAGATTAGGAATCGATGAAAATTTTATATTATCTCATTTGTCTATGTTACTCTACTCCAACTTGTATTAAACTATAGTGTATTTTGAATTATTCTTTTTATTTTCTTATGTATCCAAACATGTAATTATTATCCTTTATTTATAATTTTTTTTGTAAAAAAGTCTTATTATCTAATTTGAATAATGATCTGTATCACCCAACTAGGCAAACATGCAAAGCTTTCAGCCTAGTATATAATATAATATATATATCTAAAAGATTAATGTTCAGTTAAGAAAAATTATATATTATTTTATAAATTGGCATAATTTACTTATAATATATTATCTCGTATATTTCTAATAATTCTGTTGATAATAACAGTTTGGAGGAAAACAAGAACATAAAATGAAATATAAATGACAATTAATTAATTGATTGATGTACCTGGCAGTTTCAGGCATCGACATACGCCAGTAAAAAGTAAAAGCAGCGGGAACCGCACCCAGCATCAGTATTATCCTCCATGCAATATCGGCGTCTCGCGGCGTCCGATCTTCCGGCAATACATTGGATGCACGGTCAAATATGGCACACACCATCATCGTGACCGTCGAAGCGGCCAAAATCCCAAAGCCCTGCATTGAGAACACGGCCGCTATGAAAGCTCCACGTGTCTTCTTGCTCGCGAACTCAGACATGATCGTCGCCGACAGGGGATAGTCCCCACCGATCCCCAGCCCCAGAGCGAACCTGAACAGCCCCAGACTCACCAGCACGCAGCTCTTTCTCGTGCAGAAGGAGAACCCGCATCCGATGGAGCTGAGCACCATGATCGTCAACGCTAGCCCGTACACGCGGCGCCTCCCGACTAGGTCGCCGAGCCTACCGAAGACAAGTTGCCCGATTGCTGTTCCCAGAAGAGCGATGGCCACCATCGTCGAGGCCACGGCGGGTGGGACCCTGTACTTCTCGTCGTCGGACTCGATCTCGTTCTCGTAGTACACCCGTCCGATGAGCTTCATGATCGGAGGAATGCAGAAGAGGTCGTAGGAGTCGGTGAAGAGGCCCATGCCGGCTATGACGATCGCCTTGAAATGGTACAACTGAGTTCTGGCAGTGTCGAGCGCAGACAGAACTTTTAACGCCATTGTTGGAGATTTTAGAAAAAAGCTCAACGGGCTTAACTAGACTGTCTACTTATATAAGAAGAAAACTGCATCGTGGGTTTGGAGTTGAATCTATATATATACATCTATATGTATTGTAGGGTTCGCAGAAACAAATTAGCAGAAGATGGAATCTAGTAGTTTCGGTGATGGCTGACGGAGACCTATTGACTCTCTGTGTCGATGATTCCATGAAGATGCGGATCGAGAAACCATGTTGCCATATTTAATAAAAGTAATAATTTACACGTAACAGATTTTTATAACAAATTTCCCAATAATATTATAAGATGAGATTATTTTTATAAAATAATATTATTTTTATAAGATGTTTTACAAAAAGTTTTCTCATTTAAAACATAATTATATAAAGTATTGCAACAAATATTGTTCCATTTAATAATGTTTTGAATCGCAGTTTTGGTGCCAGCGGCTGAAGAAACAGATCAAACAGCGCGCACGGAACCCATGTTTCCTCTTTATTGTTAAGATATGAATTTCAGAATTTGGGTTTTGAGGATATTTTTAATTTTTAATTTCATTTTATTTTCGTTTGCGTTGTTATAATCCTGAAAAACCTTTTAAATTTTCATTTTTTCTGATAAAAATTTTGGGGTCATGTCTTTTAGAATCAAATGGCGTTATGATCGATTTTGTACTACAATCATACGAAATAACAGAAAAAGGTAGCAATCATTTTCAAAGTACAGATATGACGTCCTTTTCTTGTATTATATATAAGATAACGTTTGGTCAATTTTTTTAAATAATAAGTTGATAAGATTTATATTAAATAGAAAAATGTTAGGTCCAGTGAATGTCTCCTCTCTCATTATAATTTTTTTCAAATTTTATTTAAAATATAATAAATAATTTAATTTTTTTAAATTTAAAATAATAATATTATTAAAAAATAATATTTCAATAATATTTTATTTAAATTTTACTTTTCATCTTATCTCATCTCATATCAACTCATTATCCAAACAGCAGCTTAATTACATATCTCTTATACGTATTTATTTTATGTAGACATTGTGATTTAGTATATATTACTAAAAACTTTATAAGAATTAACATTCTATTTGTCGCCGAGAAGTTGAGAAACGATTTGTAGCAGTTGCTTTGCTTCTATTTGTTGGAACTTGGAAGTGTTGGAGTTTTGGATTCTCATCACATATCACTCTATTGATAATTTGACACTTCAAGGAGGTCGTTGTGTTCTCTTTCTCTCCGAGATTTTTCTTAAACAAGAAAAAAGGGTAGGAATGGTTGGGGGCAAATATAGATGGTCTCTCTAGTTGGATGTTTCATGGTAGCACTTTACTTGCTAGAAATTGAATAGGAGAAGCTTATTAATTAGTTGGCGGAAAGCCTTAAAGTCGAGTTTCAATTATAGTTTAGATCCTAATTTCACTATATAGGTAATTCAATAAATTCTTAGGCGACTGATACTAATAGTCTCATGCGTAACAATCATATGGAAGTAACTAAAAAACTATAGATCTATCAACTTTGGTGGTGGGACAAGTAGTTGTTATATGGAAAAATTATTAGATATCCTCGGATCATGAATGATATGATATTCTCTCATTTTATCATAAAACATCATATTATTAAAATTGTTTACATAAGTACAAATTTTTAACAATATGTATCTTGCAATATGATAGAAATACCACATATTTGTACTCTCAAAATACTTAATAATTACTCGTAAATATGTGTGTACTCACGTGCATGCCCACGTAGAATTAAATTCTAAATTATTCCAAGTGATCAAATATACTATGGACGAATTTACAAGGAGGCCAGGGGCCACGACACTCTAAGGATAGGTTTGGGGGGTGATATGAGAATTTTGTGTTTTGTTTTAAAGTTTAAAATATTATTTTTTAGTTTTGAGATTTGAAAAAGTTGAATTGGAATTTGAAAAAGTTATATTGGAATTTTAAAAAGTTGAATTGTTTATTATATTTTGTATGGAGATTTGAAAAAATGTAATGATGAGATAAGATGAAGATGAGAAATCTTATCTTGTCTTTGCCCCCAAACCTATCCTAAAAAAATGTTAAAATTAATATATATGTATATATCTTTTAATTTTTTAATAGTAAACCTCACTATTTTTCAAAAAGAGTAAGCGACGCTTACACAACTTATGATTGCATCTAACATTACTGTTTTATATGTGTCACAATCTTGGGGTTTAGATTTTATTTTCTTTTGTTTTTGCTGATTTTCTGCATTGTCACTCTATATTTATTTTGGGACTCGGTATTTAACAGTAAATCATCATAAACAAAATAAGAAAAAGTTTAAAAAATTATGTAGATTAAGAACACAAGTTCATAATTTTGAAATTACGGATGATTGAATCATTTAAATATTTCTCTTTTACTTTTTCATATTTTATTAGTTGGCAAGGCTCTTTTTATAGATTTTGTTAGTATTCATAAAATCTCTATAATGATCAGTTGTTATTGGGGGCTTCTTTTTTATTTAAAGATTTAGGCCCAGTTGGGATTCAAGAATCACTCCACCGCATCTCATCTCATCATAATAACTTTTCTAAATTTTCAAACAAAATATAATAAATAATTTAACTTTTTCAAATCTCCAAACAATAATAATATTAAAAAATAATATTCTAATAATATTTTTTTCAACTTTCAACTAAAACCAGCTCATCTCAATATCCAAATCTCACCTTAGGCTGAACAATATGGATAAAGAAAAAAACTATTGAAGCGATTTATAAAAAAAAAAGATGTATGCATTTTTCACAAGTTGAACGTGCTTTATTCTACTACCAATATTGAGTTATATCATGTTTTTTATTCAAATTTTTACATGTAAGGGTGTGCAACGGGATCGAAAACAATTTTTCGATCCGGTACGGAACCCAAAAATTCAGGTGCATCCGGGCCGCCAGGATTACACCCGGGCGGATGAGAAGAATCCAGATCTATCATCCGTAACCGGGTCAAATTTTAAAACAAAACTGATTTGACCCATCTCTCAGAAAACGACGCAGTTAGCCTCCAAAAGTCTTCTTTCTTTCTTTCTAATCGAGCCCTCACTCTCTAACTCTCAAGAAGTCTTCACTGAAGACTAAATCACTCTCGTTGCTCGACTACACTCTTGTCACTCGACACCATCTCACCCTGTCTCTCGAATCCTCGATCATTTCATTGCCGCTAATGAGAGTTTTCCTATCACTCTCTCACTCCACTTTGCCCTCCCAATCTCTCTCAAATGTCGCTACTATCGGTATGATCATCTCTCTCTCTCTACTCTGTCTTGGTCTTTGGATTTTGTTTGTAAATGATGGGTATTTAGGGATTTTTGTGTTTTAGGGTTTGGCTGTAATTTTTGGATATTTTAGGATTTTTATGGTCTAATTGTCGATCGTTCATTTTTTAAGATTGAAAATTGAAATATGTTAAAAAGAAGGAAATTGAAGAAGTGGGAAGGAATCTCTACTTTGAAATTACTTTTTACCTTACAAGTTAGGATCAGAGCTTCAATGATAATAGACATTCAGTGGTAATAGCATGTATAGAATTGAGTTTGATTGCTTGTAAGTATATAAAACATGTAATTGTTCTTGAATTAAGTGGTCACCAATAACAAACATGATTCATAATAAACCTAGTTGTGATATATAAAAAAAAACCTCAAAAAATCCTATAAAACCATGCCAACAAATGTATCCTTTTTGTGAACAAGGAGAGGTTTTTTTTTTTTTTTCACTTGTGGTTGCCATAAATTAATGAATAAGGAACCATTTTCCTCTGTGTCTGCCAATGCTTCGGAAGGCTCCCTCCCTTCCCTTTCTCTCCCTCAACTTCGATGAAGTTTGAAAAATATGAACACAGAAAATTCTTATTGCTGTCGAGTGAAAAACACTACACAGTTTTCCATTGTTTTCATCAAACTATATACAAGTGTACAGATTCTATTATAGGGAAGAAAGCTAAAATTAAGCCTACAATTACAATGCATTTACTCGAGATTCTTCTAGCTGTTACAGAATATTTGCCTACTGTTACATGCATATTTTTAACCTATAAATCAGGTCTTGTCATCTGGAGCTTGATTTGAGGAGTCTTCCCTTATACGCCCCGCAAGATGGAGGTGTCATCGGCTAAGCCAATCTTGATTTTGAGGGAGTCCATGCGTTGTCGTGATAATCGCTTTGTCAATAAGTCCACGAATAGGGCTGTAATCGAGCCGAGCCAAGCCGAGCTTTGGCTTGCCGAGCTCGGCTTGATTCAAAATACTCGAGCTCGAGCCCGAACTCGAGATTTTTTTTTATTCTCTGTTCGAGCTCGACTCGATAAAATAAATTCTTAACTCGAGCTCGAGCTCGTCCCACAAACGAGTTCGAGTTCGAGCTTGAATTTTTTTTTTTTTTTGAATAAGATTTAATAATTAATACAAAAAATAAAAGACTTAATATTGAATTTATACAACTAATAAGTATATCTTTATTGAATTATAAAATCTTAAAAAAATTATAAATAATTAAAATATCTAACTAGTTGATATTTATCCAAAATAATAATATATTAGCCTACATATATTATTAATACGTACACTTAATATGATAGCATATATATATTTCATATATGGCTTTCACATACTAGTATATAACATTATAAAATTTTATCAACTAATTATTATACAAATTATAAAATATACCTATAAAGTATATTCACTATATAGACATAAGTAATTAGATTACGTATTATATATTTAATTATAAAAATGGCATGCTTATATTATTAGCTAATACATATATATATACATAGATGTATGTATATATTTATCAATATATGAATAAATTTTAATCGAGTCGAGCTAACGAGTCGATTCGAGCATAAACGAGCAAGTCTTAACGAACCTTAATCGAGTCGAGTCGAGTTTTGTCGGGTATGTATCATTTACTAATCGAGCGGGTATCTGCTTTCACGAACGAGCTTTTTTTTTTACGAGCCAAGTTCGATTGGAGTTTAACCGAGCGAATACCGAGCGGACTATCGAATAGACTGATTCATTTACAGCTCTATCCACGAGCTGATCTTGAGTGTTGACATGTTGAACATGTAATATGCTCTTTTGAACCATATCACAAACGAAATGGAGATCAATCTGAATATGATTCATCCGAGAGTGCTGAATAGGATTGAACACACCCAAATTATCACATAAACAATTTTGGTGAAGCTTTGATAGGTAGCCCAAGTTCCTTGAATAATGACAGTAGCCACACTGTTTCAGAGGCAGCATTTGCTATATTCAGCCTCGGTCGACGATCTTGCTACAGCTCTTTATTTTTCAGAACTCCAAAAAATGGGATTTGATCCAATGAAGCTTATGTATGCTGAGGTGGATGTACGCTCATCAAAATTGCTCGCCCAATCAGCATCGGAGTGTGTGGTAAAAGTAAAGCTGGAATTTTTTTAATGTGGATACCATGGAAAATGGTTTGTTTCAAGTACTGGAAGAGTCTCTTTGCAGCTGCCCAATGAGTGACCATGGGTTTATGCATAAACTGGGACAATTTATTAACTAAGAAAGAAATGTTTGGGCATGTGAGAGACAAATATTGAAGCTTTCCAATGACACTTCGAAACTGGGTGCTGTCAAAGGATGTGGTTCCATCAACCAGCTTTAGAGCCATGCTTGTAGACAGCGGAGTAGATACCTCTTTTGCACCAATCATATTTGTTTTTGAAAAGTCTCGAATGTATTTGTGTTGGGATAGGAAGAGACTTGATTTTGTAGGGATGACTTCCATGCCCAAGAAGAAGTGAAGCTACCCCATGTCTTTTAAGGAGAATTGAACTCCAAGTTGGGCAATGATATGAGATAAAAAATTCATATCACTGCCAGTAATTACCAAATCATCCACATAGACCAATAAATAGCACAAGACATAATTTTTTGGTATATAAATAAGGATGAGTCTGCCTTGGAATTTTGAAAATCGAGACTCATTATGGCCATTTTCAGTGCTGAGTACTAGGCTCGAGGAGCCTATTTTAGGTCATAAACTGTCTTATTTAACCTGCAAACATGATTAGGTTTCGAGGCATCTTTGAATCTAGAGAGTTGGGCCATATAAATAGTTTCAATCAACTTCCCATACAAAAATGCATTGTTGACATCAAGTTGTCTCAAGAGCCATCCCTGCATTACAACAAATGTTAGGACAGTTCAAATAGTAGCAGGCTTCACAACTGGGCTAAAGGTTTCTTTGTAATCTAACTCGAGAAGTTGATTGTATCCTTTTGCGACAAGTCGCGCTTTAAAACGATTTACAGACCCATCAGATTTTCGCTTTACACGGAAGACCCATTTGCACCCCACGGGTGTACAATTATTTGGGAAAGGGACCAGTTCCCATGTTCCATGTCGCATGAGAGTTATGAGCTCTTCTGACATGGTTGTTCTCTAGTGTGGCTCACGAAGAGCTTGTCCCACACAAGTTGGTTCAATGGTGCTGGGAATGGGATGCTTGGTTGTTGAATGTAATTGTTTGGGTTTATAGATGTTATTCATTGACCGAGTAGTCATGAAGTAGATTCGTGTACACTATTGTGCAGGTGAGTCACAGGGAGCAGGTGCGGTGCCAAGGGACAAATCAATGTTGTGAGTGAGTGAAATTTCTTGCAAATTTGATGAGGGTGGCTCAACATCATGCAATGCAAGAGAATTAGGGCATGAGGAAACAGAGTTGAAATTTTGGGAATTAAGAGTAAAGGAGGGAGAGGCGTTGTCTGGAGGTGATGCGAAATGTTCTCCCCTGCCCAAGTCACTGGTGGAGGCTGCGGAATGCATAGAGGCACGCCATGAATGGGTGAAGCACTTGCCGAGGGCAACGAAGTGGCTGGATTTTCAAAGGGAACATTTTGGTTTTCATCAAACAGAACATGACTAGAGTGACAAGTTGTTGGACAATTTTATGAGATGGATGTCCAAGACGTTTATGTCACCCATCAACAGAGGTTCTTTCATGCACGTTGTCAACCATTTTTTGAGAAGATTTCACCATTGACTCCGGAAGGGTGTAAACACCATTTCACACGCACCTTTGAGTAGAACAGCCCCCGTGGTCTGATCCTTAACAAAAAAAAAAAAAAAATGATGAAACTCAACAAAAACATGATTGTGAGCAGTAAGGACGAAGATAGGATTTTTTTGTATACTTGAAACACAAAGGGTATCATTTAAATGAAAAGTACATGTGGGTGTGCGAAAAACCAATGTGAAAGACATGCAAACCTAAACCATCACCGATGACAACTTCATCAATGCCATCATATTTAGAATGGACAGATAAATTAGCCAATTCACCAGTGATATTGTGAGAGTCTATAAGCCACTTTGTTTCTTGGGCTGGTGAAGTTGAGGCACAGTTTGCCGTTGCTCCAGTAAATTGGACACGAGGACAATATTTAGCAGTATGGCCAAACTGTTCACAAAGTTGACGTTTTGGTGTGTAACGCCTCTGGCCATTGGGCTTATTCTTCCTATTGTCACGTGGGCCGCTATTGTTTCGATATTGGGCCGAGGAGTTGGCATTTTGTGAGGCTCCATTGTTGCAATTAGACCCATGCAGCTTTGAGGAGCCCTTAGAGAGATGACCTCCAGAGGAAGAACCAAAACCCGATCTCCGATTAGAGTAGTTGGCAGAGGCTACCATCTGCTGAGAAGAGACTTCAAGACGGCGTAGGTATGCATCGTGACCCACAAGAAGGTCAATGTAACTCCTCGAAGGTGAGTGGGCGTTCCCGTGCGCCAATAGAAGCAGCAATCTCACGGAAATCAGCACCTAGACCATTGAGGATGTAAAGCGTTAGATCATCTTCAGAGATGGGATGATCAATGAGGGAGATTTCATCTGCGAGGGATTTAACGGTGTGCAGGTACATTGTGTGCAATTTTTGCCATGCTTCTTGGGAGGTTTTGGCAACGAAGATGAATGGGGTTATGGTGATGGTTGTGGATGCCAAAATGGCATTGAGGATAAGTTTATCTTGTCTTATCCAGTGAGTTCTTTGGTGAGCAGAAGTGGAGGGATCATGGAGGTTAGGGCAGGACTTATCACAGGTAACGTAATCAAGGAGATTATATTCAATAAGTAAGGCTTCGAATTGGGCACGCCATTGAGGGAAGGTGGAAGGTGTGAGTTTTTCAATTATTTGGGAAGTAATATTGAGAGGAGAGGGATTTTTGTTGGAGATGATGGGGTTGTGATCAGGTTATGGGTATTTTTAGATTGGGGGATCGAATTCTTGGTGGAGGATGGCTCTCCTGATACCATGATGAAGTTTGAAAAATATGAACGCAGAAAATTCTTATTGCTGTCGAGTGAAAAACACCACAGTTTTTCATTGTTTCCATCAAACTATATACAAGTGTACAGATTCTATTATAGGGACGAAAGCTAAAATTAATAGGCTTTGCTCTTTCTATTGTTCTCCAGGGTTTGGCTTTTGCTTTTGAGCTATTGAATTCCTCTGTTCTTTTGACATGTGAACTAGCAATCATTTCATTGTGATATATTAAAACAAATATTATGATATTCAAAGAGAGGGATAAAAAGCACAAAGGACTACTCTGAATATACCTTTAGTTTTCCATTATTGTTAGAGTTTGAAAATGCTAAAGCATATACATTATGTTAGAGCTGTAACATGTACTTGTACTGAAGCATATACATTATTGTTGGTAGATAAGCATATATTTCATCTCGTGCTGGAAATGTTTTTTTGGTTGTCACTAGTTCTTTAGTGCCTTCCTCCATAAATACCCCAAACCCCAAGCTCGCACCATCTCTCCCCCCAAAGTCAAAAAGAGCCAAGAATGCTACTTAACCAATCTCATGTATGGGATCATTTTACAAAAGTTGAACCTGCTGATCCCATTGCATCTAAAGCTCAATGCAATTATTGCTTCAAGATTTATGGATATCATTATATAAATGGTACTTCATCAATGTCACACCACCTAGGACATGCTTGTCCGAAATCTCCCATTAGAAAGAATAAAAATCTTGAAAAAGATAAATCACCATCGCACATTGGAGTTAGGATGGATGATAAATGA
The DNA here is from genome assembly GCA_003123785.1 of Pterocarya stenoptera. Lineage (NCBI taxonomy): Eukaryota > Viridiplantae > Streptophyta > Magnoliopsida > Fagales > Juglandaceae > Pterocarya > Pterocarya stenoptera. The sequence continues at coordinate 31,245 of QEOT01003353.1, read as the reverse complement.
TCTAGTTCTCAAGTGTTAGGACAATATGATCGTAAAAAATTAAAAGCGATGATTTTCAATTTGTTTATCTAGTGTGAATTGTCATTCAAGGTTATAGAGCATCCGGCATTTGTTAAACTTTTGGGTTATTTAGAACCTAGACACACAATGTCATCCTGAACGACCTTCTAAAAAGAGTGTATTGGTTTATATAAGGAGAAGAAGCAAAGGTTGAAGGCTTTGTTGAGTAGTCAAAGAGTTTATTTGACCACGAATATATGGACATCGATGCAAAACAAGAACTATATTTGTGTCACGTGCCATTATATTGATCAAAGTTAGGTATTACAAAAAAAAATCATAATGTTTTTCAAGATTCCTAATCATAGGGGTGAGACCATTGCTTGGATTTTAGAGTCTTGCTTGGCGGATTGGGAGATTAATCGTCTTTATACTATCACTGTGGATAATACCTCCTCTAATAATGTCTTTATTGATTATTTGAGGAGAAACATAAGAGATAAAGAGTTCACAATTTTGGGAGGCGAGTTGATACATGTGCGATGTGCTGCATAAATTTTAAATCTCATTGTATGTGATAGTTTAAAAATTATATATGATGCTGTAAATAAGATTAGAGAAGAAATAAGATTTGTGAGATCCTCACCGACAAGGCTTGATATGTTTAAAACATGTGCAAATGAGTTGAATATTGTGTGTCTAGATGTTCCTACTAGATGAAACTCAACATACCTAATGCTTAGTGTTGCTGAAAAATACAAAAGAGTTTTTATGCTAATGAGAGTGAATGAGTCATAGCTTTTGACGCCTTCGTTTGAATATTGGCAAATGGCTCGAATTTTTATTAAGTTTCGAGAAGTTTTTTTATGATATCACTTTGAAAATCTCCGACTCATTGTATGTGACCTCTAATATGTTGTTTCAACAAATTTGTACAATTAAGAACACTTTGAATAACATGGGTCAGAGTGAGAATGATATGTTGATGAAAATAATGTCTACTATGAAACTTAAATTTGATAAATATTGGAGGAACACGAATAAGATAAACATGATTGTTTATGTAACTTTTGTTCTTGACTCTCGATATAAGATTACAGTCTTATCATATTGGTTAAAAATGTGCAAATAAGATGAATGCAGAAATAGAATTCAGGCTAACGTAAGATTGCTCATAAATCGTTTGATTGAGCAATACCACAAGTTTCATTGGCTAGGTAGTAGAAGATCAAATATAACCCATAAAAGTTCCTCAAGTATTATTGGTAATGACCTAAACTGTGAAGATTTTGATACAGCTTTAGAACAATATCTTGCGAAGCAAAACAGTTCAGTACTTACCTCAGACATTGATAGGTATTTATTGAATGTGATTGAACCAAAAGTACTCGAGTTTGATATTTTGGATTGGTGGAAGAAAAACTCATTTAGATATCTCATCCTTGCGGAAATCGCACGTGATGTATTGGTCATCCTTATTTCCACTGTCGCATCAGAGTCCGCATTTAGCACTAGTGGACGTGTAATAGACTCATACCGAAGCTCATTAGTGCCGGAGATTGTCCAAGCACTAATCTGCACGCAAAATTAATTGATTTGTGAACCGCTTAATTTTTGGGAGGTGGATGAGCATGTAAAAGGCGTTGGCATCAAAGGTAAACACTTTTATTTGTTAATTTTGATTTTTTATTACTAATTTATCCATTTAACTAAACCTCAACATTTTTTTGTACTTAAGGTAACCCTCTTCCTTCAACTTAAGCATATGAACTCCCACCCTATGCATTGAAAACTCTCCTTATGCAGTAAGTTAGACTTTTTAGGCAATTTACAGGTCTTCTTGTTCTGTCTCTTATGTTTGATTGCTAAGCTTCTAATCGAATTTGTTTGTTTCAGTTTAAAATGACAGAACCCAAGATGTGCAATATTGCATATCATACAACTCTTGATGTGAAAACTGCCAAATAGAATTTGGAGGATCAAGTAAGTATTATGGAAAGAGAGATTAATATTTAATGGGTATAACTTGTATAGTAGAAGACATGAAATTAGTTTTAGTACCAATATCTAAATTAAAATAAATGCCCTTGGTAACAATATTGACGTTCTCAAATCTGCGTCAAAATTGGAGTCTTCTAAAATTTAAGTAAATGCAAACAGGTCTTTATTTGTATCTTCATTTTTATCTTTTGGCGGATGAATTCAACATCTTCTACATGCTCCTCCACCTCCCAAGAACTAAGTAGTTCACAAGTCAACCAATTTTGCGTGCAGATTAGTGTTTGGACAAACTTCAGTGCTAATGAGATTCGGTATAGGTCTATTACACTCAACCGATGCTGAATGTTAACTCAGATGAGACAGTGGAAATAGAGAGACCAATACATCACTTGTGATCTCCGCAAGGATGTGATATCTAAATAAATTCTTCCACCAATCCAAAATATCAAACTCGGATACTTTTGGTTCAATCACATTCGACAAATACACATTCAACAAATACTTATCCATGTCTGAGCTAAGTACCGAATTGTTTGCTTCGCAAGATATTACTCTAGAGCTGTATCAAAATCTTCACAGTTCAGGTTATCACCAATAATACTTGAGGAACTTCTATAAGCCAAATTTGATCTTCTACTACCTAGCCCATGAAACTTGTAATATTACTCAATTAAACGATTCATGAGCAATCTTACGTTGACCTTAATTCTATTTCTACATTCATCCCCTTTACACTTTTTTAACCAATATGACAAGGCTGCAATTTTATATCGAGAGTAAAAAAAAAAAGCTACATAAACAATCGTGTTCATCCTATTAATGTTTCCCAATATTTATCAAACTTAAGTTTCATAGTAAACGACATCTTCATCAACATATCATCCTCACTCTAATCCATGTTGTTCAAAGTATTCTCAATTGTACAAATTTGTTGAAATAGTATATTAGAGGCCACATAAAATGAGACGGAGATCTTCAAAGTGGCATCATAAAAAACTTAGAAACTTAATAAAAATCTGAGTCATTTGCCAATCTTCAAACAGAAACGCCAAAAGCTGTGGCTCCTTCACTCCCATTAGCACAATAGTTCTTTCGTATTTTTCAGCAAATCTAAGCATTAGGTATGTTGAATTCCATCTAATAGGAACATCTAGACACCATTTTTCCACACACAATATTCAGCTCATTTGCACATATTTTAAACATCAAGTCTTGCCGATGAGGACCTCACATATCTTTTATTGCTTCTTCAATCTTATTTACAGCATCATATATAATTTTTAAACCATCACATACAATTTGGTTTAAAATATGTGCAACACATCGCACATGTATCAACTCGCCTCCCAAAATTGTGAGCTCCTTACCTCTTATGTTCCTTCTCAAATGATCAATAGCGACATCATTAAAAGATGTATTATCTACAATGATCGTACAAATGTAGTTAATCTCTCAATCAGTCAAGCAAGACTATAACATCAAAGCAATGGTCTCACCCCTATGATTAGGAATCTTGAAAAGCATTATGATTTTCTCATGCAATACCCAACTTTGATCAATATAATGGGATGTGAAACAAATATAATTCTTGTTTTGCACTGATGTCCATATATCGGTAGTCAAACAAACTCTTTGACTGCTCAACAAAGCCTTTAACATTTGCTTCTCCTCCTTGTATAAACCAATACACTCTTTTTGGAAGTGGTTCGAGATGGCAAGGTATGTCTAGACTCTAAATAACTAAAATGTTTAACAAATGTCGGATTCTCTATAACCTTGAATGGCAATTCACACTGGATAAATAAATTGGAAATCATCGCCTTTAATTTTTTCCGATCATATTGTCTTAACACTTGAGAACTAGATCATTTACCATCCATTCTAACTCCAGTGTGTGATAGTGATTTATCATTCCCAAGATTTTTATTCTCTAATGGGAGAGTTCGCACAAGCATATCCTAAGTGGTGTGACATTGATGAAGTATCATTTTTATAATGGCATCCATAAATCTTGAAGCAATAATTGTATTAAGCTTTAAGTGCAATGTGATCAACAGGTTCAACCCTTGTAAAATGATCCCATACATGAGATTGGTTGGTAGCCTTCTTGGCTCTTTTTGACTTTGGGGGGAGAGATGATGCGGGCTTGGAACTTGGGGTATTCATGGAAGAAGGCACTAAGGCTGCGTTTGGATGTTGAGCTGAGTTGAGTTCTTTATGAATAATAGTGAGTTGAAATGGTAGAATGAGTTTTGTGGAATGCACCTAAGATGAGTTTAAATTTATTTGGATGTTAAGATGAGTTTAGATGTATTTATGGAAAGTTGAGAAAGATTGTAGAGCCCACGTGTAAAGAAATATTGAATTGAAAAATGTTGTGAGTCTCATGTGTAAAGAGGTTTTGAGTTAAGATGAGTTTAGTAATTTGAGAGTTGGGCGTTTGAATATTAGACCGAGTTTAAAATTAGACTGAATTGAGTTGAACTCAAATAAGTTTAACAACCAAAAAGGGCCTAAAGGACTAGTGTCTTCCTCCATGTCTAATGAAATATGAGCTGAACTAGAATCACCTACACTACCACTAAAACTATATTCCATCTGTTTTAAACATAAGAAATATATATATAATAAAAATAAAATCAATAGCTCACATAGTCAACTAGTGATCGCCAAAAAAATATAAAATCCATGCAACATTTCCAGCACGAGATGAGTCTATCAAGGCTAAACAAAAAAAAAAACATTTTCAACACGAGATGAAATATGCGCTAATCCACCAACAGTAATGTATATGCTTCAGTAAAAGTACAAGTTACAGCTCTAACATAATGTATATGCTTCAGTAAAAGTACAAGTTACAGCTCTAACATAATGTATATGCTTTAACATCTTCAAACACCAACAATAATAGAAAAATAGAAAAACTTAAGGAATATTCAGAGCAACCTTTTGTGCTTTTTATCTCTTTTTGAATACCATAATATTTGTTTCAATATATCACTATGAAATGATTGCTAATTCACATATCAAAAGAACATAGGAATTGAATAGCTTAAAAGCAAAAGCCAAACCCGGGAGAACAAGAAAGAAAGAAGCCGAGAGAGAAAGACACCCCCCCGGGGGGGAGGGGGGTTATGTATTTTTGGTAGTTTTACATGGGCTTTTTGGGTCATTAGGAGCTCTCTAGTATGGACTATGTGTTTTCTTGTATACATCCAGCATACTTGGTTACTCTTATTAATATATATATAATATTTTTACTTATCAAAACAAAAATTATGGCATCCACAATTGGGAAAAAAAATCTCTCCTCGTTCACAAAAAGGATACAACTGTTGGCATGGTTTTTTAGGATTTTTTGAAGTATTTTTTTTATCACAACTAGCTCTATTCTGAATCATGTTTGTTGTTGGTGACCACTCAATTCAAGAACTACATGTTTTATATACTTAAAAGCAATCAAACTCAATTCTATGCAGCTCCGATGCATGCTACTACCACTGAAGCTCCAATCCTAACTTGCAAGGTAAAAAGTAATTTCAGAGTAGAGAGTCCTTCCCACCTCTTCAATTTCCTTCTTTTTAACATATTCTAGTTCCCAATCTTAAAAAATGAACAATCGGCAATCAGAATAAAAAAAATCCTAAAACACCCAAAAATCACAACCAAACACTAAAACACAAAAATCCCTAAAGACCCATCATTTACAGACAAAATCCAAAAACCCAGACAGAATAGAGAGAGAGAGAGAGAGAGAGAGCGATGATCATACTGATAGTAACGACATTTGAGAGAGACAGAGAGGGCAAAGAATCCAGAGATAGATAGATAGAGAGAGAGAGAGAGAGTGAGTGAGTGAGTGATAGGGAAACTCTCACCGTTGGCAACGAGAGTGATTCGAGAGACTTGGGAGACAAGGTGAGACGGTGTCAAGCAACGAGAGTGATTCAGTCTTCAGTGAAGACTTCTGATAGTCGGAGAGTGAGGGCTCGATTAGGGGGAAAAAAAAAAAAAGAAGAAGAAGAAGAAGAAGACTTCTGAGGGCTAATAACATCATTTTCTGAGAGATAGGCCAGATCAGTTTTGTTTTAAAATTTGGCCGGGTTATGGATAACCAAGTCACAGAACCGGATCCATAATTAGATCCGGATTCTTCTCACCCGCCCAGGTGTAATCCGGGCAGATAACCACCCGGATGCATCCGGATTTCTGGGTTCCAGACCAGACCTAAAAATTTTAAAAAATAAAAAATAAAAAAATAAAATCAGGTTCTGTTGCACACCCTTACATAGTACGATGCAGACCACATAGAATGTAGAGTTGTCAATGTTATAGGTAGAACGAGTGGAGACCACCCTCCCTATACCTACAGACCCAATGAGACGTCTTTTGGACTCAAGTTTTAACCCTAGGCAATGAAAATGCTTGCCTGCTAGTTAAAGTGTTAAATTTGTTCCATTACTTCTACAAACTCCCTAGAAAATCACTGTAAGCTCGACTATTGTATTTTTCTCTCTTTTTTCTTCCTTTTTCTTTCCCCTTTCTTTGAAGAAAATGTGATCCTTATTGTGCCGACTTTGTTGAATTAAACTACAACTTTCCCATGTAAAGTATAAAACTGAAAAATAAACTTAAGAGAAACCCATGTCTTCAATTGAGCCAACTGAGTAATGGGAAACTTATTTGGTGCTTCCTAAAATTTCCAAATCACGTTGAGTTAGAGGAATCTTATGTTGTCTTTAATAGACTTTGAATTTGTGAAGCCTTGAACTGCCGAATTTCCAACCAAAGATTGACTAAACTTCCTAAAGTGTGTTAATAAAAGTAATTGAGCACCTGGACTTTCAATTTCCTACAAGATAATGATTTAGTGCAATGACTACTTTTAATGAGTCTAATAAAACTGCTAACAAGTGATCATAAATTATACTGTATCTGAACTTAATGATCATCTTTGACATCACAACCACAAGCCAAATTCAAGACGTTTAGAGCAATGGTTGGAGCAATAATGCATAACAGATACCACTGACCAGTCATTCAATTAGCTTTTAATTGAACGCCCACTTAAAACAGAGTGGATGTGGATACCCCATGGTTTCTTCAATTTTCAATACTCAATACGGAAGTAAACCATACCTAAGTGTTGTGCAGTCCTCCCAGAGCAAAGAGAACGCAGCTCTTTGTATAAAGCTCATGGAGGTGGGAACCTGCCATCTGTTGCAGGTGTTCTTTGTTTAAAAACTACTACTTCCAGGATGCCATCAGGCCGGAAAGTTGGAGAAGACAATCGGGGGTCCACTGGTCCAGGCAGATTAAAAGAAATGGTGAATGGTCCGGATGGGCATAGTTCCTGGACTTTCATCTGGTATACAGTTGGCGAGTCTTTCAAAACTCCTGCACGTGTTATTACTCCTTCTATATGAACCCGACCATCACGTTGGATTTCGCATTTTAATTTGCCTGCTAGAGCAAGCATCATCTAGTTTGTCATCTTTATCTTATACATTATTTTATGAGAAAAATGGAGTTCGTGCCATGCAGTAGCTGTAATGTATTTTTTTTGCAACAGCAGCACTTGCAAGTTTTCATAATGCTTTTACTGACGCATAAAAAATATGATTTTCATTATTAGTGATTTACTTGTTTCACATGCATGGCAAAAGCTATGCATGAAAAAAGAAAAAGAAGGAAACTTACATTGATCCTTTCGAACTCCGGGAAGTGCAACTCGAAAAAGGTAGGCCCCTTCACTTGTGCCAATGTCAACAAGACCAACGGGAGGCGCATTGCTACCTTCCTTTGCTGTTCCAGTTAGAACAACAGATGGCTTCATTTGTGAATGATCAACAAAACCTCGTACATTCATGCTGCCAAATTTAGCAGCTCTTGTACTTTTCAGCTCCTCTCAAGATCTACTTGTAAACTGTAGAAGAGCAATTGATGAAAGTAAGTGAAATTGTAACAATCCAAAACAGTAGGAAATAGTAAAAATTGAAGAAGAAGAAGATTATATAGATTGGCAAATGGTTACCATACCCTCAAAAATATACAAGCAGTTCTCCAAGAGCTTTGTAAAAGCATCTTAATTTTTCAAATACATGTATAAGAAATGGTATCATTTTCATTTTAAAAAAATTGAAGTATCTTTTCAAATTTAAAGTTCACACAGTAGTGCAAAAAGTTTTTGTTTTTGCCAATAAACAATATGTCAGGAAAAAAGTTTGCTTTAGTAATAACTTGCAGAATGAAGAAGACATGCCAGTAACAAATATCTCAATAAATAGAGAGCACAACTTTGCAATTCATCTCATAGGTAAACCACATAAAATTTGACTTTAGCCTCAGACAAGCCATTCCTAATTATGTTATACATTCCATGTAACAACAAATTGGACAGGATTAAAAATTCACTAATCAGTCATCATGTTTGGGTGCAAGGGCTAGGTCAATCAAAGACTTGTCAAATATGAGATCTCCAAATATTAGGAACAGCTGGTTGGAAAAAGCTTTATTTGTCCAAAAGGGGAAGAGTTACTTTGATTAAAAGCACCTTGTCAAATTTACCCACTTACTACCTCTCTCTTTTCCCTATTCCAGCGGGGGTGGTTAAAAAAATTGAAAGGATTTTCAGAAATTTCTTATGGGATGGTATTGGGGAGGAACGAAAATTTCACTTGGTGAGTTGGAATAAGATTTGTACTCTGGTGTCTTATGGAGGATCAGGCGTGCGGAATTTAAAGCTTTTTAATAAAGCTCTTCTTGGGAAGTGGCTTTGGAGATACAACAATGAGAGTCATGCATTGTGGAAACAGATTATAGATGCTAAATATGCTAGGATGTGGGGGAATTGGTGTTCTAATGAAATAAAAGGGGCATTTGGGGTGGGATTGTGAAAGTCCATTCGGTTGGGATGGGGGGATTTTGTTAAAAACATTAATTTCAAAGTGGGGATCGGGACTAATATTTCCTTTTGGAACGATGTTTGGTGTGGTGATTCACCCCTTAAATTAGCATTTCCTAGTCTTTTCAGGATTGCCAAATACAAAGGGGCTGCTGTGGCTGATTCATATTTGTTCTCTAATAACATGCTAAATTGGAATGTGGAATTTTCTAGAGATTTACAGGACTGAGAAGTAATTGAAGCTGCTGATTTCTTTGTAAAACTTTATGATTCAAAGATCGATCTGATCAGGGAGGATAGGATGCAGTGGGTTCATGATATTAAGTCCAGATTTTCGGTGAATTCCTATTACAAGGTGTTAAATAGACAGGATAATAAAACATACCCCTAGAAATGTATTTGGAAAGCTAGAGTGCCCAGTAAAGTTGCATTTTTTTGCTGGTTGGTATCATTGGAGAAAGTTTTAACTACTGACAATTTGAGGAAAAGGGGTTTATATGTGATGGATTGGTGTTACATGTGTAAAAAAGATGGCGAATCAGTTAACCACCTGTTTCTTCATTGCGAATTGGTGACTGCTTTTTGGAATGAGTTATTTGCAAGGGTAGGTATTGCTTGGGTGATGCCTCTATAAGTGGTGGACTTCTTGGCTAGTTGGCATGGTGCTGTGGGATGTGGAGGCAATAAAGCTGTATAGAGGATGATTCCTTTGTGTTTGTTCTGGTGTTTATGGCTGGAGAGAAATGGGAGGTGCTTCGAAGATTGTGAGCGCACAGTGAGAGAATTTAGGGATTTTTTCTTTAGCACTTTAAATTTTTGGGCGTACAATCTAGTGAAGGATATGAATTTTGTAGTGTTTTCTCTTAATTTGCTTTAGCTTGTATTTAGGTGTATTCTCCTATATACTTCCTGTGTACTTGGACTATGCCTTTTTACTTGGAATAAAATCTCTTATTACCTATCAAAAAAAATATTAGGAACAGCTCCAATTCCAGAAACATTGCAAGAATATTAGGAAAAAAACCCAGTTCCAGAAACACTGCATCTAAATAGCTGATACATGGAGAACCCAAACAATTCAGGCATCATATTCAACAGCAGTGATGTCAAGAAGATTCAAGCAGCAGTCCCGGTCGCTAATCTATATCCAGTCCACATTCACAGATGTCGCAACTTAATTGTGTTTGGAGATTTTTATTCGATTCCCCCTTATTTGACCTCAATTGGACCTAGGGAGAGAGCATTGGGAGGAGGGGGCCATAGGATAAGTCCAATGACCATACCCACCCATTCAAACAGGGATGAATTATAGCAATACATTTTGGTACATAAGTGCATAATTTCATGGTTTATTTTTCTACTGATTTTTATATACTATAGAGGAAAATGCAAAACTTTAACCTTCCTAATCTAATATCTACCAAATAGGAATCACTGCAACTGCTATGGCCATTGCAAGAAGAAATGACAGAGGGAAAATACTAGCTATTAAAGACAACTACAAAACAAATCAATGGAAATGAGAATTTTCAAGGAGAAATTAGCTTCATATAGGCTGCATGGTGACGTACAAGGAGGATGGGATTAGCATGTAATGAGCATAAATTCGATGTTTAGGTGCCTACAACATTTATGACACAAACACAGAGACAAAAACTGTAGCGCCCCAATGGAAGGTCCAAGTCATATGGCCAATACTCTAAAAGGATTAGTCAATAATACAACTGAAGCCACATTGGAACATTATAAATAGCAAGAACTTATCTTTCTCTAGCAATGAAGGATCTCATACACCACCTACCCACTTATTAAAATGGGATATCAAACTCTCTCCCCCTCATATTCCCAACGTACTCGTCGGGCCAATCCATCGTCAGCTCAAATCTGGCTATAATACCATTTGTAAGGCCTCAATTGAATGTCCAAGCCATATTGCCTATACTCCAAAAGGACTAATCAAAAATACAATTGGAGTCATATTGGAACATTATAAAGAGTAAGAATTTATCCTTCCCAAGCAATGTGGGATCCCATACACCACCTACCCACTTATCAGAATGAGAAATCACAATCTCCCCTTCTTATATCCTAACATCCTCATCGGGCCAGTCTATCGTAGCTGACACAACTCAAGTCCTACATTTCTGGTTGGAATAGGCTTTGATACCATTTTCAACCCTATCAAACAACTACTAAAATCCCCAACGCTTGCTCAACCAAAACATCAACTTAACAATAGCCCAAAACATCAACTTAACAATAGCCCAACTACACATATTCACAACTGCCACTACACATTCAATCACCTGAAATCTCTCCCAATAGTGCTAATTCAACATGCTTAGATTTTTGCCAAATATCAACAATCCAACATCATTTTCCCTCTTGTCCGGATACACTTAAAACCGATCTCCTCACCACCAATCAACCCACAATATTAAGCAAACCAATAACAAGTTCAGCTCAATCGCACACTCCAAGAACAGTCTAATTAATCAACAGCGCCAAACTAACCACAGATGAAATGACATGTACACGGGCAGAGAGGATACCTCACTAAGCTTAAAACGATGTTCAACTGGCCTTGGTGATGGAACGGTGCGGGATGGAACGTTGTCGTACTTACCGACACTGGGGTACGAAGGGACTGGCAGCGACGTGTTGGCCAGACGTAGTACAAGGCATGAACGGAGGCAACGGTAGGGAAGATACTGAGTATTGGAAACGGTGTGGGCGGCGGCGGCCTACGGACGAGGCAAAGGGGCTAGACGAAGTGGCGGCGGAAGAGCATGGCGATGACCTGGTGCAATGAAGCATCACAGTGTCGCCGGTTTGGGTGGCGCACAGGTGGGAAGCCGAGGAGGCGTAGAGACGAGAGAGAGATGAAGAGATGAGAGAGAGAGAGAGAGAGGATCTGTGGGGGGAGTGAGAGAGCTGTTATGGAGAGTGAACAGCTGAGAGAGAGAGAGAGAGAGAGACGTCTGGGGGTAGCCGGTTGGGAACAAAAAAAAGGGGGAAAACCGAACCCTAAGTCCAAACGGTGCGTTGCTCTCTCTCTCTCACTCTCTCACTCAGCGGTAGGCAAATGGCTAATGGCTAGCTAAACTTCCCAAGTTTGACATTTATGTTACGGTATATCTTAGAGCATCTATTAGATTTCTTATAAAATTTTTTATAATTTAGTTAAAAAGTATATTTTTTAAAATTTTATTCATCTTTTAAAAATCATCTACATCTCATTCCCCAATCCTATCTCTATTCTATTAAAATAATATTTCTCTATTCTTTCTTTATTACTTTTTTTCTCACTTCCATTTACAAATTTAACTACTTAATATTTTTTCTTATGTTTTGAACTATTACTCTAATGAATATTTTAAATTATTTTTAATATTTTTAAAAAAAAAAATTTTATATTTTTGGAGTTATTTAAATTATTTTTAAAACTATTATTTAAAATTATAACAAATATGAGTATGAGAGAAAATGTAGATAATTGGAAAAGGAATTAATTTAATTGAAATGAATAAAATATTGATAAAAGTGATTTGGGGAATGAATAGTGGTTCCTCAAATACCATATTGGGGAATGAATAGTGGTTCCTCAAATACCATATTCATTCTCTAAACATTTTCCCTAAAATGGGAAATCCAATGGAGAGGGATTTTTGGAGAAAACTCTATAATTATCCCCAAATTATAGGGATATATGGGATATAGAGACTCCAATGAGGATGCTCTTAGCTCCTTTCCATATCTGGTGAGGTACTGTTCACCATTGAAATGTATATTTTATTATTTCATGTACCCTCTCATTCTCTCGTTCTTTATGTTTCTTCATCTCATTTCCCTCGTTTTTATTTTTCTTCATCTCGAAACGTGCGAAACACGAGACCTGCATCTTTTTTGATCGTCCACACCCTCTTCTCTCCATCGATCGTCCACGCCATCGTCTTCTAGCCCACAAATCGTCCATGCCGTCGCCTTCTAGCTCATAAGAGAACTACGCATTTCCTCCACAAATCTGTCACAACAAAATCACCATTTGAGTATTTCTTACAAACTGATTTTCGATTTGGATTTTTCCATGTGTTTTGCTTTACATGGGTTTCGATTTTCATGGTTCTTACATGGGTTTCAATGAACACTCAATTTCAATTTACACTCTGCTTTGATGTGGAATTTATTCTTTTATTGAGTTGGGTTTTCTTTTGTTTTCCGTTGTCTTGAAAAAGTTGAACAACTGATCAAAAACCATGCACGTCTCTGTCTTGTACAAGGCCTACAATACAATCTACATTTTTCCAAATATCTACTTGTTGATGCACGTAAGTTTCATGTTAAAGATCTAGATTATGCTATGCATATTTGGTTTAGTTGAAGAGTTCATTGAGTTAGTAACTTGGGTTATCTATTTATCTATCAATTTATTCTATGGGAATTGAAGTTGGATTGAGATTTCTATTCAAAGAGGTTATATTGAGCCTATTGCTTTCAGTAATAGCTTTTTAAAGTAGATTTTCTATTTATTAACATCTTTAAAAAAAAAGGTCTAAAAATGACATGAACAAAAAAAACATTTACCAATATCCTGTTCAAATAGTCATTGTATTCTAAGACATACATAGATATACAATGCCTACAAATATTCTATTCAAATATGCAGGAGAGAAAATAATATTTTCATTCACTTGATTTTCTCAACATTCTCGTATGGAGTTACATGGAGGTAGAAGATTCCCTATTTCTTTGTTGTGCTTGTACTGTGTCTGTTGTGGTGTATTTTTGCTGTGATGGTTTTGTGCATTCTGTTATTCAACAACTCTGTAGCTGAAGCACATAAGCATAAGAGTTTCTAGACTCTAGTTTCTTCAGCAACTACAATTTTTGCTGCAGCATTTGTTGCTTATGTTGCTAGAGGACATTGAGCTGTTAAGTTTTGATCTTTTATTATTTAGAAAAGTTGTTTTGGCTTTTAAGATCAACTAATCAAGTTCTAGTTGAAGAAAAAAATCAATGCCATTTTGGTACTTATGATTTTAGATAATAACCTCTCTTAAAGCTGTTGAAATACTATCTCAGCTTGACAAGAGTTTTTGGTGATACGAAAAAATCTTTATAGCATCTGTTCTTCCTATTGTTTTTTTCCCTTTTGAGGTTAGTTTGCTAATTATTCTTCACAACTCTGGTGCCCGATTGTTAATCCATGTTTCAATGTTTTAAGTGTTTAGATATCCTTCTTAATGCCTTGTTTGGATTAGTCTGTGATGTAATTTACAATATCTCGGTATAAACTATAATGCTCCTACAATAGGTGGTTATCAATGGAAGTAAAGAGATTGTTGGCTAAGGCATATGTTGACATTGTCTTACCACACAATCAGCTGTGATTGTTGTGATAAAACTTCAATTTGGGGGAAAAAAAAACCTTCAGTTTTGTCTTGTGTTGATGTGTATTGTATATAATAAAAAAAAAAATAGTCGAATACTATTAAAATATATAATATTATATTATTATTTTGACTTTAAGATGGCTAGTCCAATGTAGACTCATCTAGTCAAAAGTTGATACTATAGCCAAGAATTGAGATTCTAGCCAAATTTTAGATTTGGCAATGGCCTAGCCAAGTCTAAATTTTGACTAAAATTTGAAGTTTTGGCTATAGCCAAAACTTTTGGAGAGGTTAATCCACATTGGACTAATCATCCTAAAGTCTAAATAGTAATATAATATTATATCTTTTATTAATATTTTGTCAATACAATATTAAAATATAATATTTTGTAATTACACTTGTATTTATATTTAATATTTTGTATTAATATTAAAATTTAATATTTAAGCCACATTGTACGCAATACTGGTTTTGCAAACACCAAATTACAACAAAGCCTGGAGGAAACAATGTTTGAGTTGACGTGAAAGATATCTAGAGAGAAAAACTGGATGGAAGCACAAAAAGAGAGAAGAGCGAGGGAAAGAGAGGTAGTTGGATGGAAAAATCAAAAAATATTGATTTGGTCATTCTACAATGACTCTCCAAATATAACCAGGGACCCTAAATTACTGTAGCTCAAAATTTCACAAATATGTCTTTTGCTAATCCACTGCAAAAGTTTTAACTCAAAAAAATTAAAATTTAGATTTCACTGACATTTGGCTAGATCAATGCCAGTGCTCTAACGTGCTGGATTTACTCCAGGTTGGTTATATTCAAGCTGAATGAGCCAACAACACGAGAATACATCGAAGGTTTAGATTCCTAATAATTTGGTTAAAAAATACACTTATTAAATTTTACTCTTTTTTTTTTAACTTCCTACATCTCATTTCATATTTTTCTCTATTACTTTTTTCTTTCATACTTTTTTCTTTCACTTTCATTTACAAAGTTAACTACTCACTATTTTATGTTTTTTCTTATATTTTGAACTATTAAACTCTAACGAATATTTTTAAAAAAATTTAAATTAATTTTTTGGAGGTACGATATTATTTTTATATTTTTAGATTTTGTTTACATTTTTTAATTATTTAAATTATTTTTAAAATTATTACTTAAAATTATAATAAATATGAACATAAGAGAAATTGTAGATGATTGGAAGAAGAATTTATTTTATTTATTAAAATAAAATATTTATAAAAAATAATTTATGGATGAATAGTGGCTCCCCATATTTAGGGAGCCGTTGTTTACATCCCAAAACCGGATGGAGAGACATTTTTGTCAAAATGTTAAATCCTTTTTTGGTTAAAATTTAGAAAATTATGGGTTTTAGGCATCCGTATGAGGATGCTCTTAGAAGCCACATATCATGTCAGCAATACACTTCATTTTTTCACAATACAATATTTGAATTGATAGCAGTGTTTTAAATATTGTACCATACCGGCCACTGGTCCGATACAGGTATTATACATATTTCGTACCGGTCCAAATACTGGCCGTACCAGTCGCTATTCGACCTGTACCGGCCTGTATTTCAACCCGTATCGGTCGATATTTCGGCCTTTAATTTTTTTTTTCATTTTTTCAAAATACAAGCTCATTTTTTAACCCCCAATTCAGACTAGGCTATTTATAATTTATATATCTATGTATTTATATATAATTTATTCATATATAGACAACTATTTTGAAATATAATTTATATATATAATTTATTCATATATCGACTATTTCAAAACGGTACCGATATCGAAATATTTTATTCCAATGCCTTGACCGGTACGGCATCCGGTACGATATTCAAAACATTGAATAATAATGGAAAAATGGAGGAAAACAGCAACAAATACAAGAGAAAGAGACCTTAACAAAAAGGATATCTTGTAATTAATGTAATTCTGAATTTTAATGCAAAGATAACTAACTTACCATTGCAAATAATTAACTTAAAGCAATGTTAAACGGATTATATTGTTGATATTAATTGGGGATTTATAAAATTTCAACAACGACAACAACATACTTAACCCTTGATCGATTAGTGTTTCTGCATTCACATAACATGCGACCAGAGGAGGATGCTTGGTAAAAGACTTGTCAAGAATACAAAAATGAAAAAGTCTAAACACAAACCTTGTGCACGAAATGTGACCTGGCAAAACAAAAAAATTAAATGCTACATTTTGCATTTTGGTGTGGGACTAATCTTTGAACCATGCCTTCTCCAACCTCTGAACCACGTTCATTTTCCCGTAGCATAACCTTCCCTTGTCTTCCTATGACTTTGAGGTCACAAAGTCTTTATATAAATACAACAATATTTCTTGAATCGAGAATAACATTTTGCAGTTCTGCAATTCGAGCAAAGCAAAACAGTGACTCCAATGAACGAGCAAATCCTGCAAGGCTAGCGCCCAGTTCAGTGAACAACAGGCCTGAGTTCGAGCAAATCCTTCTTTTACTCCATCACAAACTCTTTCTTAGTGTTTCACTTTCCCTCTCCCCACAAAATCTCTCCGTCACGCATGCGTCTTCAAAGAATAGCCTTTCAAAGACTTTTTTTTTATTCCCACTCTAAACTTCGCATTTCCAACTGATTCTCTAGACTGGTCTCGTTTGTTTTCAGAAATTAGATAAGATGAGATGAGATGAGATGAGATTAAAGTTAAAAAGTTGAATAAAATATTGTTAGAATATATTTTTTAATATTATATTTATTTTGGGATTTGAAAAAGTTGAATTGTTTATTTTAATTTGTATAGAGATTTGGGAAAGTTGTAATGATGAGATGAGAGGTTTTCAAAGTTTTGAGTTTTAGTCTCGAAAACAAACAAGATAAGTTTCCCCTCCTCTATAACTTGTTTTCTTGATTTGCTCTGTTTCTCATACACAAACACAAATTCATATTATTTTTTTCTTCACTATTGTTGCCCAGATAACTAACACAAGAGAGGGTGAATTGAGTTGTATTAAAAAATTGACAATTATAAATCAAATACACAATATGAAATATGAACAAAATATGAAACAACAGTAAATATAAAGAATAAGGGTAAGAGATAAGCATGTGAACTCACCATTTGTCACAAAAGTTTAAACTGATGGGAAAATGTAGATTTTATTATTTATTTTATATCTTAACACTCCCACTCACGTGTGGTTCAGACTCCCCCTCAATGGGTGACTCAACACGTGGAATATTTAATTAAAGGAGATAGAGTGTAGAGTCAGGGTTCGAACTCCGGACCTCTACTCTTATATCATGTGAAATTACCATTTGTCCCAAAAGTTTAAACTGATGGAAAAATGTAAATTTTATTATTTATTTTATATATTAACAAAGCAAACTCAGAATTTTAACAAGGTTCAGCCCCACTGTCTATGGCATCGCCTCAAGCTACCCCTTGAGGATTCCCGAATACATTATTCAACCTCTTTCAGGTGGAGATAGAAACTCATTACACTTTTGAGCTGTACCGCTACAAAGCATCCGTGTAGAGCACATTCTATACTTGCAATCACCTTGCACGTGGTGATTCAACTATTCCCTATGTAAAACACCTTCTACATGCATAAGAGTTATACACACTCTTTTACTGATACAAGAGTTGATAGTTGGTAGGTTATCAAAAAACACTCTTTAAAGAGTGAAATAAGAACAATACAGTGCAAACTATATATATTTCTAAATAAACAAGGGTTAAGGCTCAATACTTAGAGAAGAGAGATTAAAAACTTTGAATGAATGTTGTAAAACTTGTAATTGATATGTGTATGCCCTTGTTGTTAATTTGAAGATCTCAATTGAACTATTTATAGGCATATGCGACTTCATTTTCAAATTTAAAAAGATTCACATGTAAAGAAGGAGCACCACTCACTTTTCAAGATTTTCAAACCTAATCTTTTACTTCTCGCATATGACAAAATGAGCATTATTTACTTTTCAAAATTTTTAAACAAAATCATCTACCTTTTGCATATGTCACACAGAGCATTAATCACTTTTTAAAATTTTTAAACAAAACATGCACATGTGAAAGATGACAATTAATCATATTTTAAATTTTTAAAATTCAAACTTTTAATCATGTCATGCACATGTCAAATATGACAATCAATCATCTTTCAAAAATTCAAATTTCAAACTTTTAATTTTCAAATATATCATGCACACGTGGAAAATGCAATTTGATGCTTTATGAGAAAAGATTAATTTTGAACCTTAATCCAATTTCGAATTTTATCAATAGATGTACAAAATTACTCTTAAGAGTTTTATTTGTAAAGAGCTTTATTTGTAAGCTTGTTCAATTTCTTGCTCATGCTTGTTCGTTGATGTGCTTGGCTCCATTATGTAGACAACTTGAGCTTGAGACTCCTTTATGCTTGAATTCATTTATTATCATCAAAACCCATATGTAGATATATAATTATATGAATCTTGAAATCTTAGGTTCAACAACTATGTTCTAATCCAATTCTCCAACCATACCGTTCTCTCGATTTTGTTTGCTCTTATTCATGGATCACGACTCCATCGTTCTCTTCAATCTTATTAGCTTTATGCTTGCTTCATTATGGGTTTCCTTTCTAGGGTTTGCTTCGGTTTCAATTCAAAGGTTTGAGTTTTATTTATTTTGATTAAAGGGATGGGGTCTTGATGAAGCTGCAAGCCTAGATGGAGGCCTAGTAAGAGCTTTGCTGAAGTCGATAAGCACGAAAGCCGAAGGAAAAAAGAGTTTTCATGTTTTCTTCTTCTTCTTCATTTTTAATAAAACAAGCCGACGTTAGCTAGGGTGCCCCAATTCGTGTTCTAGTTCGTCTGTAGGTAGCGGAATTGTACAAAAATATATTCTAAATAGTTCATATTTAGGTTTGAATAATGTTAGATACAGTCAAGGATTGTGCAAATGTCACGCACTCATTTTGAAAATAGTGAGTACACTATTAAAAATTTAATTTTTTTCATGTAAGTCTCATAGTACTCACTTTTTTCAAAATAAATGCGGAATGCTTGTACACTTTATGACTACAAATATCATTTATCTTTTAAGTTTAGTAGCTTTGATATAACCAAAACCCTAAGTCTTTTTTAGTTATTTATTAAAAAAAGACATAGAAACGAGAATATAAAGCAGGTCATGGTGACAAGTAAAGAAGGTCGAAGAATCGTATACAAATAATTATGATAGTCAAAAATATTACTGGCGAGTAAGGCAGGCGGATAAAACGACCGCATTACTGATCAACGATCTCTTCAGTGCGCCAGCAAGAGGAGTATGGGTTGTTGGAGAGAAATTGCATAGGTCAGTGCAGCTCTAGCGGATGGACTTAACACAAATCAGTGTTTTGCCACATCAAAATCCATGTCTCTGATGCTACTTGGCGAGAAGTGATCTCCGCAAATTAAATTAATTGATGTTTTACCCACCCAACAACTTTGTAGCACAATATTTAGAATTGAGGTTACTCTAATTGTAGATAAGACCAAGAAAAATTATATTCTTAAGTGGTGTGTAGATGTAGAGTATATTTAGTAAAATATTTACATGATATAATTTGATTTGAAATATAAATTCTAAAATTTGAATCTTACAAATCAAAGATGCTACTTGGCGAGCGGGAAGTGATCTCCGCAAATTAAATTAACTGATGTTTTAACCACGCAACAACTTTGTAGCACAATATTTAGAATTGAGGTTACTCTAATTGTTGATAAGACCAAGAAAAATTATATTCTTAAGTGGTGTGTAGAGCATATTTAGTAAAATGTTTACATGATATAATTTAATTTGAAATATAAATTCTAAAATTTGAATATTACAAATCAAATCTTCCTATTTAAGTGATATGGATAGTGTGTTTTATATACCAACTTGAGAAAAAAGAAAAATTATATGTATCATCCCCTACACCACACACCAACATGTAATTTATCATTTTTGTGTAAATATGTGTTTAAATAAAAAGACAAAAATAACAAATCACATGTCAGTGTGTAGTATAGGATGATAAATATCATTTCTTATAAACTCTAAAATGAAATAGCTTCCGTGGTTAGACGAGGAAATTATTAAAATATTCATGTCAAAATTAATATTGTCTTAGAAATTATAAATTTAATTATTAAATATTGTACCAATTGTTTAAATAGAAATATTATTTCACAATAGTAAATTCACAAATTGACATGATTTAGTGTACTACGTTAGATTACAAAATTATTTTTATTATAAAATATATCTACCAGATCACTTAAAAAAAAAAGTCAAATTACGAATATACTTTTATAAAATCCCTTGAACACTTATTTAAAAATAAACTTTAGAATTCGACAAACAATCAAGAAGATTTTGTCACAATATTTAATATGAAGTACACATTAATTATTGATAATGTCATGTCGAGTCGAAAATCATGGCCGTGTAGCTGTGGACTTCCCAAGGCAATCACCAAAACGGTGACGTTTTCGATTTTACAAAGGTGTTCAGCCAGTAACATAAGTACAAGGTATAGTTAAGGATACACAAATGTTGAAATCAAATTACCCAAAATCTCCATGAGATAATCGAATAACTAACTAGTATGCAAAAACCGAAAAGTTACAACTTCCACATCATATGCAAAATAGCAAACTATCTACGGTTGGCTTTGTAAGCACACACTGCATTTTAATAAATCTCCATATTTTTGCTTCACATTCTTGAAACCAATGTCCCCATGCAACTTTGCATGCTATGATCAGCATACCTTTGAGTAATTACACATGAGAACAAAACTCGAGCAACCTCCATCTTCCTATGGCACACAAACCACAGGATCTAAAGCATGCACCTAAAGCCATGGCATCACTCTTGTTTTAAAATAACAGCTTCAAAAATGCCGTCGGATCTGAAGTTAGGAGCAAAGAGCCTTGGATCAACAGGTCCTGGAAGACTGGATGTGAGCGTGAATGGTCCAGGCGGGCATAGTTGCTGGAATTCCATCTCGAAAACACGGCAGCGTTTTTTTATAGTTCTTCCACCCGAGGTTATCCCTCGGAGGTGAACCTTCCCATTAGATTCAATCTCACAGCTGAACTGACCTGCTACAACAAATGCCATTAATCGCATCTGCATGACAGAAATGGGAGCAGGGACTCTGCTGTTCTTCATCTTCTAGGCAATATTTTATTCTCACTTTTAAACCTGAGAAGTTGTGTAAAAGAGAGGAAATAATAGATTTGAGAAGAGTCATCAAGCATCTTGCTGTAGTAACATTAAGGGAAGTGTGTCAGTACGATGGTCAACATAAAAAGGAATTGTTGTGTTTAAAATACCACCCATACCCTGCTGAGAAACAAGGCACACAATACCTATCCATTGAAAATCAGCAATATCTTTCCTTTTCTTCACACCTAGTGTGGGGATGAGAGACATGTGAGGTCTGTGTTCAAGCCCGCAAGGCCACTTAAACCCTCAAGGCTTGTCACGAACTAAAGACTATTTTTTATTGATTTTTATATCTAGATATGAACCCCATGACATTATTGGACTGAGTTTTATTCTTCTATTAAAAAGAAACACTTGAGAGGAAATGCTGACCACAGACTATAAGCATCACTGACCAGGATACACTAATCTAGAATGTAGCCTCTGCACACGTTGGGTGCAAGTCCCATCTCGCCTTCTGAGTTCTCAAGAGGACATCTCCACCAGGACAACCACAAGGATCCATAATTTATCAAACAAATAATGTGCAGAAACAGAAAGCAGGTGATTTAAATTGCTATATGGTGGATAAAAAGAATTCCTCACTGATGCACCCAAGTTATACTAGGTGCACTTAGAGATTATTTTGTCTTTCCCTTACCGAAAAGGTCAGAGGAGGTCCCCTGTTAGGATGACCACAAACATAATGCCCATACAAATTACCCCCCATCATAATTATTAAATCTTTCCAGGAATAATTAAAGGGCTATGAGGAGAGAAGACAATCATACAATTGTCCTTCTTGACTCCTGGTAGAGCAACTCGGAATAAATATGCATCTTTGCTGCTACCATTGTCCACGGTACCAACAGGTGGCCCAACCATCCCTCCTCTAGCAGTCCCAGTCAAAACAATAGCAGCAGGGGAGTTGCAATCTTCTACATTTGGAATAGAGAGGAGGCATCATGACAGGCCCATCCAGTTTATAAGTCCTCTGGAGAGTTCCTCTTTTACTTTGATGTTTTGATATGGGAACTACATGGGGAAATGCTGGCATTGACTCAGGGTCACAGCAGTGCCTTCTCTTGCATTTTTGTTGAAATCTTACTGGTGAATCACCATTGCCATTTGTAGTGTATTTGGAGGCTACCTCCATACTACCATTCATGCAATTCTGCTCACCATTGCCATTGCCAGCTCGGTACTCGTATTTGTAACACAAGGCTTCATCCATATCTATCTTCAAATTATCTAAACCTGATAAGTATTTGAACCTTTCCAGATCCTCCTCTTTCATATGTGCTATAATAGGATCATTAATAAGTACAATTCCTTTCACAATCCTGAAGCTGGCTGGGAACCATATTTGTTTATGAAGATTCAAAGGAAAAATACTTGTGAAGTGCTTACATTCCTCTATCGACCCAGGACTTAATGAAGGAAGGTTGCCCTTTATATACATATGCAACATATTTGGTTTTAAGACCAGGCCAGGATTAGCAATCCTCAGGATATAGTAATATAACCTCTCTAATAGAGAAATGCTGACATATGAAGCACCCAGATCACTCAATGTATATGGTGCTAAACCTTTGATTAATCTTTGAGCTGCTGAGCACCTTGGGTTATCCGACTTGACATCGGGGCCAAAGCAAGTGCTCATTATGAAGTTAAGCACAAAGTGCTGGTCATCGAATGGTGGTTGGACTGAGCTTTCAGAACTTCCATTTTTCTCTTCCAAGACCATTCTTTGAACTAGTCTCCTGTATGGTTGTGAAACACGTAAACAAAGAAGCAAGATCAGTATTTTTTTTTCCTGTCAAGAAGCACAAGATTACAATTTCTGGTCAAGATATGTCAATATTATGTTGACTCTGAATGTCATTATTGTTAACTGAAATGCAGCAAAAATCTAGTAGATTATCTTTGTCTCCTTTAACATAAACGATTCCTCTAGGTTTACTGAATGCAATCTTGCAATTATGGAAGAAATGTTATATGGTCAACCAGGTGAGAGGGAAATTGGGTATCAACCATGGGCCTAAGTATGACCTGTTAGCCCATACGTAGTACTGTGATAACGTGATGAAGTGAGTACTACGATTGTTTCAAGCAAGAAACCAGTCAGTCCTAGGCAGGTAAGTAGTTGTTTATATAAGAACTAAGAAAATCAATGTCAGCCATCCATGTGAGATCCCACCTACAATAGTGACAGTACTTAACATATGAAAGTCTTACCAGAGGAGCAAATTTAGGATTGGGAAGACCAGCTACACCCCGGTGCTTGATGGTTGTGATCATCATCATCCTCTGCCCTGGGTTTGAACAAGTCAATCCCTTTTGTGTGTCTCAGTAAGAAGTAAAATCTGCACTGACTTCATGATCTTAGTCTAAGATTCGTAGATCAAATCTCTCCCTTTTTATGGATAAGTAATCTTTACATAAAATCTCACCATGATGAAGATGAATTGTGGTACAACTAGCTGTTTAGGCTTTTCCTTTATGAAAATCCAGGGCCGGCTCAATGGTGAGGCCATTGCCTAAGGCTCCGCCCCATGTAAAGCCCCAAAAAAAATGAGTTTATTTTTTATTTTTAAATTATTTTGAAAAAAAAATAAAAATCATTTCATTAAATAAAATTTTAAATAATTTATATTTTTTAATGTGTGCAAGGCTCCATAATACTAAATTTAATATTTAATACAATGACTTATATATATTTTAAATAATTTTTTAAAGATCTTGCTAAATTGAGGTACAAAACTTGCATTGAGGCCTCATTTTACGTTGTTGTATTAAATATAAATCTAAAAAATTTTATTTAAAAATTTTCAATAAAATAATATTTTATTAAAGATTTTGAAAATTATTTCATATAATAATTTATATTTTATTGTATTATAAATATAAATGACTCACTTACATTTCATCTTATGCCTCAATTTGTATTGAGCTGCCTCTGTGAAAATCCATATACTGCATAACCACTCATACCAAATAGGTGCAGATGTTAGTGTCAGCTCCCTCTCTTCTTCTAAAAGACACACCTGTTGGCCTACCAAAAACCCAGTTTCTTATGAACCTAAAGTCTATAAAACAATCACAAATCTATCTCACTTGGCAGTATCAAGTTGTGCTTTCACAATGCTCTGCACTAAACTCAGTGGAAGCCAAACTCCCTAGTCAAAGCTATAGTCTCCCTTCACAGACCACAATTCCGTATAAAAAAGACATTTTTTCCAACACAAAATAGTACGTACACTAACTGCAGAAATTCTCAGAGGAAACGGGCTCAACCTTTTCAATTCAACATTTAGCTATATATCCATGCATTGCAATGATAAAACGGGATTTCAAAACTAAACCATAAAAAAGAACCGTACAAAATTATTAAAATTGAGATATGTAACCTTAAATTTACCGTATCTATAGCGCGAAAACCGGAAAATTGGTGAGCATTGGTTTTGCATTCACGGAATGGGCTCAGAACGGTTTTGTCTTCGTCCCGCCGCTAAGTTGGAAGGGGAAGCTTGGGTGATTGCTTGTTTACTGCGAGAATCACACAGATTTTGGTCTCTCCAGAGGCTATACGAGTTGGGTTTCCGAGTGGGGTTTGTCACGACTCACGACCATACGAGCATCATGCGGTTCACTAGCGGTTTTCACCATCGGGTCTAGGGCTGTACATGAAACCGGAAAACCGACCGGGACCGACCGGAACCGGCCGCCGGAGCTCAGAACCGGCCGAAACCGACGGTGAACCGGTCGGCCTGCGGTGAAAATATAACAAAACCGACTTCGGCCGGTTCGGTCCCGGTTTGAACCAAGGAAAAACCGATGAACTAGCCGACTAAAAAAACTGTTTTTTTAAATATATTTTGTATTCAAAACGACGCCGTTCTACTTAAGTTTAAGTAGAACGGCGTCGTTTTAAGCCGTTAGTTGTGTTTAAAACACAACTAAAACGACGCCGCTTGGTATTAAACCAAACGGCGTCGTTTAATTTATAACATATGAAGAAAAAAAATTAAGTAGAACGACGCCGTTTAACCAAACGGCGTCGTTTCGAAATAACTTCATTTCCTTCACGAGTCTTCTTCCTCACGTCGACTCCTTCCCAGTTCTCATCCCCTCTCTCTCTCCTCTGCAACACACTCTCTTTCTACTCTCTCAGACGAACGTCGGTCCGAGAATCGACCGTGAACCGCCAGAGAAATGAGGCAACGGTTTCGGCCGGTGTTTCTCCTCCCCGTCGACCGGTTTCGGCCGGTTTTCTCTCCCAAAAAGTAAGCTTCGGTCGGCGCCGGTTTTATCCAAAAACCAAACCGAAGGGGTCGGTTTTCACCTCTAATCGGGTCTACTTCAGAAAAAGATTGACATTTTATTCTAAGTTTTACATCAATCGGTCCGGACTTCAGAGGATGCATCGTTGATGATATGATTTTAATTTCCACAAAAAAATTAAAAACAAAATATCTTGCAAATGAGTTACTCTATTCTCAAATTTGTATGGAAAGCATATCATCCACATCACTTAAATAATTAAATTAATTAATTTGTAAGATTTAAATCTTAATATTTTTTTTCAAATCAAATTATATCACGTAAGTATTTACTATTGTGTTATTCAGAATGGCTTAAAAATAAATTTTTATTACAAATTAAAATTTTTATCCACCCCAACTTGCAAATATAAAATATCTTTGAATAATATTAGATTCTACAAGATTATTTAGATTCTTTTGGTTACACATATGAAATGAGATGAAAGTTAAAAGTTAAATAAAATATTGTTAGAATATAATTTTTTAATATAATTTTTGTTTTAGAATTTGAAAATTTTGAATTGTTTATTATGTGTGGAGTTTGCAAAAATTGTAATAATTAGATGAGATGAGATGAGTTGAAATGGTTTGTGTAACCAAATGAGGTCTTATGAGAGGTTTGGATAGTAAATTAAAATGAAATGAGATAAGATGAGATGAAAGTAAAAAATTGAATAAAATATTATTAGAATATTATTTTTGTTTAGAGATTTTGAAAAAGTTAAATTATTTATTACATTTATTTTGTGTGAGAGTTTGAAAAAAGAGTATTAATATGCATCTGCCACTGTAGGGGTGCACACTTTGCACACCCTACGTGGCTGCATCATTTATAAATAATTTTTTTTTGGTGCAAAACCAGACCTTCGGCTATCCCTTTCTCTCTCATCGTCTCACTCTCTCTCATCATCTCAGATCTCTCTCTCATCGTCTTTCTCAATATTTTCAGTTTGCAATATATGAAAATAAAATGAAAGTGGGCTTTATTATGAGGGTATTTTGATCATTTTATAATGGTGTGTGTTGGCATATTTCAAATAGTAGCTAATGTCAATATTAATTCTTGAAAAAATTATAATAATTAAATAAAATGAGTTGAGAGGCTCTCTCAATCCAAACAACTTGCAATGGTTTACATCTCTCGTTGAATTAGAATATCTAATTTGAATGTAGAATTGAAGACAACGTTAATTCCCAATATCTGGTTCAAAGCACATTGAGTTGAGTTAGGAAACATAGTAAACTTTAAGAAACTGTAAGGCCCATCCATTAAGATACCCCTAATGGAAATATAATACCCTTGACCATCTGTCAACACGTTGGAAATGTAATACCTTTAGGTCTTAAAATATCATTACATTATCATACAACATGAACCATGACGAAACTTTGACGAGGACGCCAGGGATTTGAAATTGATACTTTAGACCTTCAGTGCTTTTATCGCCGGAAATATTCAAACCTCATGACTTCCATCTACAAGAATTTGACCCACGTTTGTTGTGTTTCTTTTTTTCAGCACTACTACTTGTTCGTTTAGGAGTGCATCACACTCGTCTGCATTCCCCACAACAGATCAGAATGCGGCGTGTAGACAGCAAGTCGTTTCAAAAAAGCACAAGGTATATATGACCAACATGATATGATGATGATGCATGCGATGTGATTCTCAAGAAATGTCGGTATAAATTAAAGCAACTCCTTCATTCTTCTTGTTGATCCCAAACTCCCAGGCATTCGGGATTTGAATGTTTGTCGGTCCCTATCCATCCAGATTTTTATATGTTTCTGATCAATATTATCCCGAGTCGTAGCTTGAAATGACATATTTTATCCTGTTGATCGAGATTGTTGTAGAGTTACTTAGACCAAAGAGTAATCCCCACACAAGTACATGCAGTGTCTTTAGTTCCTGACTTTTAAGAAGCAATCTGTGTTTGAATGACTATTAATTCTCATTGGGATTAATGCAGAGAGCCAGAGATCATCTTCTGTTCATCATTGCTCTGATCTTAGGATACCACAATACCCAAAAATACCAAACTTGCTGTGTAGTTTATTAGTTCTTGAGCTTGTTGAAGTTTCTATTCTCTTTTCCTTTTCAAGATTTGCCCTTTTCCTTTTTTCCATTTTGCAATGTGGACGATCACTGATTCACAATGCGTGTCATACGCTGAGTGTAACCCAACAAGAAAAGAGTTCACTTTATCACAAAAAGAACGGTGAATACGTGCCATATTTTATGACTTAGTCGCAACTTTACCAATGATCTGTTGGCTTAAAATGGAGGATTAGATCATGATCTGATCAGGAATGAAGCATGTGATCTAGATGTGGGTTTATACTTGTTTACATTTTTCCTACAAAGAATCCTAAATTCCCAACCCACAAAGATCCCCAAGAAAAAGTGAAGTTGGACCCGTCAAAGCCAATCATTTCAAATGCTTGAGACTCACATTGCTTTGCGCAGACGCGAAAGCCTTGAAGCTTGAGCTCTCACAAGTACCAAACCCTCTCTCCATGTTAACCGTTTTCTTGTTTTCTGGTTTTTGTGCATGTCTGGTTGTGATTCACTCTTTGAAAAAGCAAAGCAGACAAAGCAGATGATTTCTCCTAGTTCTAGACTTCTAGTAGCAGACCCCAAAACCAGGACCGACTTTATTGTTTACTCCGACTGCTTTAACTTCTTTGTCTTCTCTGCTATATGTATATAAGTCCCTGGCATTCCCCGTCTGTCTCATTCATTAATTCCCCACCTAAGCCTAATCCCTTGTCTTTGTTTCACTTTATTGCTCGATCCACTCCCATCAGCAGTATCTCATCGACTTACCATATTTCCAATCTAGAGTTTGAATGGAGGTAAATTATTGCAAAAGTGGAGTTTCACAGCATTTTATGTCACAGTTTACATGCATGTAATACAAGCTAGGATGCGAAACTAGCGTGTAAAAGAAGCGTTTTCCTTGATTTTCCCTTCATATTTGCAAGTAGATGCACTTTTTTCTCTCGTCACTCCACTCAAGACTTTGCAGTGGCCATTATGTTCTTGCGCATACACTGCATTAAATTACGTTCCACTACATTAAATACCCTTTACAATTGTTGTGTCTGTAGCATGCCTAAGTTTAGCCTAATGCATTGCTTTGCAGACTGTAGAATTGAAGGTGGATATGGTCGGCATACATGAGAAAAGACTGAGGAAATGCTTGTCAAAATTGAAAGGTATATTATTATTCAGTGAAGCGTTTTGAAAACAGCCAAATCATGCAGATAATCAAACTGCATGGCAATCATTTTATTCAAGATTGCAGTCTTGATTTAGCAGAAAATGTCCCACAAGCATTGGTTTCACGAATCATTAATTGCCCATTTTGTTTTTTGTTCATCAAATGATCTGGGTTCTGTGCTTGATTGATTGGTGATCATATGAATAATAGGTATAGAGAAGGTGGAAGTTGATGCAAACAGTCATAAGGTGGTGGTCACAGGATATGCACATCGGAACAAAATCCTTAAAGCAGTAAGGAGAGGTGGTCTGAAAGCTGACTTCTGGTCTGCGCAAAATGAGCTTCTCAGTGCTTATGCCAGTGCCAGTTATGGAAGCTTGAGATTCAACAACACCAACTTGTTTTAGAAGTTTTTTATTCCCCATTTTCCTTTCTTTTCTTTTCTATACTCTTTGTTGGATCATATACCAAGGTCATGTTTATCTCTGTCTTCGTTTTTACATTTTTTCTTCTTAATATCTGTCATCTTTTTCTTTTACAAAAGAACTGTCCCATGTTCAATGAAGATACATAGAGTGAAATGGAAGTCTTCAAGTTTTGCTGCTTTGCCTAGTGATGTAGACCCGATATGGTATTAAATTAAAAAGCCTTTTGAATTATGTTCTGGGAATTGAGGGATTTTTTATTTATTTTATTGTATTTTTTATGAATAGACATGAAAAGAAGATTTCCGCCGAAGCCAGCCAGCCAGGATGGTTTAAATCCAAACTAAACTCATTTTATTTTATTTAATTATTATAATTATTTTCAATTTTTAAATAAAATATACTAAATAATTTAATTTTTAAAATTTTAAAATAAAAATAATATTAAAAAATAATATTCTAACAAAATTTTATTCAACTTTCAACTTTTATTTCAACTCATATTATCTCAACTAATTATTTAAATACCACCAACTAGCATGTACACTACGCAAATGATTTTCTTTTTTTTTTTTTCTTTTAAATATTTTTTAAACATCATTAATTATTAAAATAAATTAAAATATATGAATGAGCACATTTAAAAATTATAATAACATTTTCCTAAACAATATGTCCCTTCTTTCGTATGAATAGACAAAATTCATAATTTTGTGGATTAATATTATCTATTTAAAATTTACGTAAAAAAAATTTATTTTTCAATGATACGCCTCACTTTTTTTTTTAACGAGAATATATGAGATTTATATTATTCTAAAATTAAATAAAAAGTCAAAGAAAATCCCAAAAAAGCATTTAAAAGACGAAACGAGGCCTAAAAAAAGAAGGAAATTATAATCTCATCTCCATGCTATCCCTCTTCTTGTGTAATACGACCATTAGGATTAAACGTAAAATTAGTCTTTCGTTTTTTGTAAATATTAAAATTGAGCAACTGGTTTTTTATTTGTGTTTTCCTATAAGTTAGTACATTAGTACATCGAACTGATTATAATACAAAAAATAAGACTTTTAATCTAAATAGGTTTTTGCTACGTTTGAACGTATATAATCTTAGATAAATTGAATTAATCTGTAAATAATAGTATTTTATAAATTTTATTAAAATATTTTTAAATATAAATAGATTAAAATATATATTTAAATGTATAAAATAAATTGTAATAGATTTAACTTTTTAAAGAAAAATTAATAAGAAAATAAATCTGTTAGTTTAGCTGAATTTGTGTTCCAAAATTGCGTTTATCTTTCTCATTTTGACACTTCGACTCGAAAATCTACGACCTTGACGACTTTTCAAAGGTGGCAAGTAGCCAGGTGGCGCCGCATGTCTACAACATGTACAACAGCTGGCTCCCCCATTTGTCATGGGTAATGATATCTTATAATTGATTTACTACTTATTTATTATTTTAATTATATTTGAAATTTTTTATTTTTTTAAATTTTTTTTAATATTTTTAATTATTAAAAAAAATATAATTTTATTAATAATCATTTCTTTAATCGTAAAATAAAAAATTAATTAAAAAATCAAATAAAAAAAGAGTAGTAAATAAGAAATAGGATGATAGTAATTTTCCTTTGTCATGTCTATAAGCGAAAGACAGAGACCCTCACTCTGAGTAAACGGATCTCGCAGAGAGAGAGAGAG